>JAOEHI010000662.1:22213-42357 GCA_025447815.1 Percopsis transmontana
TCCCCAGATCTCAATCCAATCGATCGGTGAGATGTGCTAGACAACGATCCATTGAGGCCCCACCTCGCAACTTGGCAGGACTCAAAGGATCTTCTGCTAATGTTTTGGTGCCAGATACCACAGCACATCTTCAGAAGTCTAGTGGAGTCCATGCCTCGACACATCAGGGCTGTTTTGGTGGCAAAAGGGGGACCTACACAATATTAGGCAGGTGGTCATAATGGTATGGCTGATCGGTGTATGTCTCTGTCTGAAAGGACATTTTGAATCATAACTGACCATGAATATTTCGCTTTATATTGCTTTGTCTTAAATACAGTTGTACATTGTCTTAGAATAAAAAGATATTTGAGAACAAATATACAAATATTATCAAATAAAGACTTTTACTTGCATTTATATGCCAAGGTGAATTCCTCCGAACCCTTTAGTTCATATTGGGGGTTGGGGGTGGAACGTGAGTTGTTATTTCGTTCTAAGTAGTGTGCATTTGGCTCCTTTTAACATATTAGCAAAGATGTTATAGGGTTACAAAGAATAGTAGGCTACACACAACACAGATTTAGGTAGAATATTGAAATAGGGCTCCATTTATAGGCTATATTTTTCTGCTGTGCTGACATAAACTAAAATTGCCTCATACTCTGCCAGCGGGCCATTTTGGTTGTTTAAAGTTTTATTGTATAGCACTTTCAATACGTGCAGCTTTAGCATCGACTAGTTAAATGTCCTGTTCTTGAAATTGCTAGGGGTCTCCTTAAATTTAAAGAAAGCCTATAGTGCATAAGTCATTAATGGTGGCGGTCAGATTATGTCTAAATTAACAAACGTGATTAAATCTATTCATCTTTGTCCACCTTGTCCAAGAATATTTCAACAATATCAATATCTCCCCTCGTAAATTGGGATCCAGGAATTTAAAAGGTTTCCACTCTTTCATCTTTTCAGTAAAGTCACACTTTGCGGCGTGTTGTCGTCCAATCAGGGAGCTGCATCATTATCTGTCATCTCTGAGCTTACGTGTCCCTGGAAAAGATGTGAGGAGAAGTGCCTCAAAACAACTGCTATCGAGTGTTTACTGTGAGGAGGCAGAGACACACTGACATTTGGTGGGCACACAATAACATAAAAAAGGACAATAATAAAGCTCAAATATCTTCTACCATCCCGTTTAATGGAAAGGGTGAATCCAGAGGTGTTTTCAAGTTGCTGAAGCAATGTCACTGGAGAGGGCAAGTTGCAATCAGACGTAATCCCTGCAAGGCAGCGCTACTGTGATTTTTATCAGCGTGTTCCAATCTGCATCATACCAATATGGTTCAAATTTAGATTGGACACTGAGGAGGTCTTATAGTCTCGAGATATATGACTTAAACACCTGTAAATCTTCTAGAAAATAATAGCATATAATACATACAGTATGTAGCCTACTACTGCTTGAGGCTCCTCTATGATGTGATGTGCATTAATAAAGATTTATACTAAAACTAACATCTAATTTTCTATATAATGTAATGTGTACCCTTATACATTACATTATTGGTTGCAATTCTCAGCTTGTAGCGTACGTTTATTTTGATACGATGTACATTTCTGTATTTGTGTTGAAAATTCATCATTTTATAATCATTCAAAAATGTTTTTGCCATTGTTTAGATGTTTTGCACTCTGGTTCTGCTTTTGTCAAGAGGAGATATGCATAACCTACATATGTATTTTAAAATCTGTGTATTTTATAGGGAATTTTGATTTCTCAGGCTACATGTGCAGCTTTTCGCTTTCCTTGCTTGTCAGAAGGGACAGTGGTCACTTTATTTATAATTTAAAGTGGCAATTTTCTCAATTTCGATTCCATGACACATCTAATAAATCTTTAGCTCTCTGTCTAGGTCAAGTATTCCATCACCGTACCAAAACAGATGGGTCATATTCTTCATGAGACGTGTCCCCTTCCTGTCCATAGAGCAGTCTGTCCTCTAAAGGCTATGTCCTTGTTCGCCTCTGTCACTCCACACCTGGAATTATGTGACGTGACTGACAATCGTTACCCTTCCGTTAGGTACCACCACATAACCCTGCTAGCTAAAGGAACAAATAACCCGACAAGGGGAAATTGAGAACCAAAAGAGTAATTATCTAAACATCTTTACTATCAATTGTTTATTTTTTCATATATATATATATATATATGTATGAAAAAAATAAACAACTATGTGTATGTATGTATATATATAAATAAATAATTGAAATAGTAAATTGAATATCATAGACTAGTTATTTTCTCAGGGCTGTAGCCCTCCCCTCGTGATTTACATCTCGGTACATTGTCAAACCAGAAATGTACAGTATGTACCACAAATAACTACATTACAACCTTTAGTAAATGAACCAAATGTTTATTATAATATGACAAATGCACAACATAATCCATTTGCAGTTTCTCTATTAAAAGGTCAGTTCACCATGACGTCAAAAAGTTTACGCAGATGTGATTTTATTTGAGTCGACACTACATTTTACAGTTTTCCAGAGGTGGGGATGTTGAAACAACAAGTCTTGAATGTATATTCCACAAACTATTGATCCATTTTTTAAAAAAGGTGTATTTTTGCCCGTGTTTGGCCTGTTTCTTATCCAGGCTCATCAAATAATTTGTGGACTAATCACATTGTTGATATGGTCTTCATCTAGTCTTTAAAGTAAAAATAAAAAATAGTTGGATGTTCAAAGGTTTTTTCCAACCATCAAAAGACACAAATCTTCTGAAGCAAGACGAGACTTAAAGTTTTGACCTTTAAAGGTACACTCCATGATTGCGATAAATTGCTCCCAGACACAACTCTGTGCTTCTGTAGGTTAAAGAAAGGTGTGAGCCTATGAGCGCTGTAGGGGGAGGAGTAGAGAGTAATGCAAACCACACAGCACTTGGGAGGGGCTATTTCTGAGTTTCCAACCAAAATAGGTTTCTAATTGTTTCATCCACAGGGGCAATTCTACATACCAATCAAGGACTTATAGCCTGATAAAGATCTCAGTGAGGATTCAAACGTTATCTGAATAAACATGTTGTTAAAGCATTACATAGTCTGCAGGACTTCTCTCTTTTTCTTACAAATTATGCCTCAGCCCAGCACCTAAAGAATCTGATTGCTTTTCAGCAATTTCTTACCATTAGCTAATGCTAATTGAGATAGCATTCTAATATAAACGCCATCATAATATAATCAGAGAACAAAATCATATCTTGTAGCTTTCCTCTAATGGATAAAATAACCATCAGCTATTGAAGGTATGTCACATGTTATAGGTCTACTGTACAAACCATAGCTACACCACATACAGCTGACTGGCCAAATACTAATATACACTCTCAAGACACAATCAACAGTAAATGCAGTATTCTGCACTATAGTGTATTCTGAAGTTATCATATGTACAAAGGGGGTGACTTAAATCACTACAATAAATGAAATGATGCCCTGTTTTGAAATAGTTACCTTCCACTGCACCTAAAGTTTGCTGAGGTTTGATATAATGGGATTTAGCATAAGAACTTTTAACAGAAATACCACACTGGATGCCTGTTACAACATGTACATGTTACATATTTTACAGATTTGATTTGCTGCTCTGTTCTCTTCCTGGACCAAAGCAAATTTTTAGGACAGAAATGCAGAGAATGAGCCACCTATAATGACTGTTCAGCATCACTGGCAGGCCAATCAGTTAAGTGATTGTGCGTGTGCCAAATAACTGAATGTGTTCACATTATTAACAATTTACTGGCAGTCTTCCAGGGTGTTTTAAAGTGTGATTGTTAAATGTTCCTTTCCCCTGGAGAAACAGTAGGCAACCGGAGCTGATATATCTCCAAAATTGTTGCAGCAGGTTCTCTTTCTTAGCAGTCTTAAAGCCCAAGTCAAGTAGACAGATGTTGTTTTTTAACTGCTACACAGTCAAGATTACAGAAGCTTAAAATCATCCTTGGATATATTGAATAGGTTGCTGTTGTGGTCTATGGTCTCTGCTGTTATCTCTAATGTTGAAAAAAATCACAAAACAAAAACTTGGCAAGAGTTCAAATTACGTTGAATCAGGTGGTGAATCAGTTATGAACATATGAACAGGGCTATTGTCTGTCCATTTCTACAAAAAGCAGGAGACCTTTAAAAAGGTGATACCACAGGTGTAAATGCAAAGGTCAAGGCGAGCAGCATACTTGAGGGCATCAAGCAGGCAAGCTCTGCTGGTGAGCTTCTGGGAATGGCATGAGAGTCTCTGGATTTATCCAGATGAGGGTTCTGGGGACAAAGATGACAGTGTTGCATTCAGTAGAGCATTACAATTAGGTAATTTAGCAGACTCTTTTATCCAAAGCAACTTACAATTACAGGGGGCTATTACATGGAGAAGATAGGGGTTAGGCATCTTGCCCAAGGATGCTTACAGGTAGGTCAACTCTGGGGCTTGAACCCACGACCTTCCGGCTGGGAGTCCAACACCTACACCACTTGACTTTCCTGTCCCCCTTTAATTCTTAACTTTAGTGACTTGTGAAAACACTTTCTGGGGGATGGTTCTTTTTTTGTTATTTATAGACTTGAGAATTTACTATGATGATCTCATATATGGGAATATATATATTCCCATATATCATCATACAATGATGATCTGATATTCTTATTTATCAGAACATCATTGTAAATTCCCAAGTCTCTCGCTCGCTCTCTCTCTCTCTCTCTCTCTCTCTCTCTCTCTCTCTCTCTCTCTATATATATATATATATATATATATATATATATGTTTTAATAGACATGGGCTTCTTCAACCCTAGCATCAAAGAAATTCATAAACCTAATAACCTACACTGTATAAACAATTTCATAACAAATTGCCAATTGCCACATTTACAGTCAGTGATTTTCACACCACACAATAAATGTGTTCTAGAAGAATACGTTTCTATCAGAGAGAATGCATGTTCCTTACCACACACATAGCAGCATCCACTGTTAGATTCGACTCCAGTTTCTGGGCCTGGGAGAAAAGAAAAGAAGTTATGGCAGTCCTTAACACAATAACACAGGGCCTGTCACTTTTCATTTCTCATGACTACCCCCTTAGTCTAGGTGCTTTGAACAAATTCTCTAGGCCTTGAGGTACACAAATCCTTGACATTTGAAATGACCAGCCAAACAATCACTGCTATCTATATACTGTCCTTTAAATTAAATTGTATAAAGTTGGAAGCCATTTATATATGCTATACTGGATTTTTAACCTGCACAAAAACAATATGGTATAGACACACTTTAAACCCCCCATATAATTTACATTTCTAAGTGCCATTGTGGACTTTTTTTCTCTTAGAGCTGAACAATATTTTCTAGTTTATTATTTTTAACACTTTTTTTAACTCTATCTGACTGGTAGTGGGAGGATAGGTGCCCCTCCCATGCACCTCCCGTTGGACCTCGTCGGCATGTGGTTCACCGGTCTCCTCTAATTCGTTATTTTGACAATAGGGGACCTTGAACACTCTTCCTAAGGCAGACCTTCATGTACAATTATCTTGCACTCAGTTTATCTGGGTAGGGCCTGAGCTGGTGTGCTTGTGTGGGCATATTGTTTTTGTGCATGAATTGTGCACGTGTGATATTGTTTGTGTTGGCTCAAATTTTATGAAAGCTTTGTAGGGAGAGAGATAGGGAGAGTACAGGAAATGATAAAGTGACTCTAGTAGTTTGAGAACATAATAAACACCACACATTGGCTCCTGAGCGGAAAGAATTGTAGATTGTGGAAAAGAATGATTAATCGCTTTATAGGAGGTCCTTCCTACTGGAGAATCTCTGGCAATAAATCATATTATCGCTATTAAAAGCCAATATGATAAATTATCCGCCTTAAAGTGTGTGATATCATCTCATTTAAAAATACAGCCCTGTAGTATTCATCACAGGAGAATAACAGAGGTCTGAAATGTGTTGGTTGAGACCCACAAGTTCCCAAGTAGGATGTTCTCACACTGCTGGAAGTTGTTTTCCCTCTTGACTAAAGTGAAAGTTGTCATTTATGAAACATACATTTTCTCCATTAGTCTTTGTAATACAATATTACGTAGTTGTCTAATGCTGCTGTATATTAAACTATGGTTTGTGTTTTACAATTTACAATACAGTTTTACAATTTTTGTAAATAAGGAGTTTCAGTACTACTGTAATACACAGAAAGTGGGCATAATAATAATAATAATAATAATAATAGTGAACTGTGCCCAGACATAGTGAAGTGGTTAATTTCCTTACTGGCCTAAAGCTGTGTGCTCATGTAATGGGTTGACAGTTATATACTGCCAGGCATCTCTGATTTTAAAGTGGCAACCAATTAGCTTTGACATGACAGTTGTGGACATTCTAACTCCCCACTGGTGTTTTATCTAGAAGGAGGGTCTCTGTGCACGAAACCATGAGGGCATGTCAGGTCCTTTGACCGACTCAAAATCTACCTGAGGTTTTCGACATAATGTAAATTCACTTTCACTGAAGGTTTTTGTTATTTTCCAGTTTTAACTGACTTGTCTGGACTGACTTGTGAAATCAATTGACTAGGATAAATTTGAACACTTAAACTTATACAGTAGGAAAAAAAATTGAGGATGTCACAGTGAACAGCCAATGGCAGCAAACCAACTAGTTAAACTAGTTAAAGAAGAATTTGGAACCACCGCATTTTCTAAATGTGTATACTAATGACTCTCTTCCTTGTTATATATTTCATTTGGCCTTTTAGGCGTTCTTAAGATTAGAAAGAAAAGAAAATACACGACAAAACCCCTTAGTCTTTTCTCACCTGGACGCTGCCACAGAAGCTATAGACTGCATTAGCCTCTAGGTCAATGTTGTCAGTGTTCGGCAATGTCTCCAGGGCGTTGCTGGCTCGCTCTTTGCCCCTCCGTGACGTGCTGGGCTCCTTGGCGGTTGGCTGGATCGAAGGCTGGGGCTGCCATACTCCCACATCGGTGCCATTACCGAAGGCTTGGATGGCATTCCCTAAAAGGAGAACATGGGTGGAGAGGATACACATTCTCCAACTGAGTTATAGATCCAAGATTTAAGATTCAAAGATTTATCTGTCACATGCTAATAGTACAAGTACAAATGTGCAGTTAAATGTGTACCCCCAGAAGGTGTGTGACTCTAGTGTGAGGGGTAGAGAGCGGTGTCAGCCTAGGAGCTCTGCGGGGGTGGAGGGGGGAGAATAGCCAATCTGTGCTGAGTTGTGAGGGGTGCATGCAAGAGTTTCAAAACACAACAACTGGTGACGTTGGTGTCCCTTTAAGCATTATAGCTTTTGGCTTTTTTGCTTTCAGTTTTTTTTTGTTTTAGACAGGGTAAGATGGAAAGGGAAGATGGTAAATGTGACATTTTTGACAGTGCCCTGTGGATGTTAGCACAAAAGCTTTTGGAGAAGGGCTGACAGTAAGTGGTTGGCAATTGACCCCTCTGATTCATCGAAAGCAATGACATGACCTTGTCCAAATCCGGCCTTCAAAATCCATGGTTTCTGAAGATTTAAACCCATTGTATTCTCACATAATCAATTGACAGAAGTGCTCGAAATGACGATTTTCCAACTCTGATTTAGATTTATTATATACATAAATGAATTGATCCATCAGTAAATGTATATACTGCAAAATATATAGAAATGAATCATTATTTGTGGAAATGTGGAAGTGCTGGGGCTTTAACACACAGAAGCTTACCACAGTTTTCCATATAAACTTGAATAATGTTCTACATATAATAGTCCGGGTGGCAATATTTTTTGCAGTTGGTATTGTTTCTTTCAGCGCTAGATTTGGAGATATATCATATGAATATTAACTCTGAGGGGGAATGGAGGGTGGTCTTGAAGGGAAAATATTTTCTGATGAATGTCTGACTATTAAAACTCACGTAGGCATCGATTGCTGGTGAAAAGCTCAGCAGATTTATCACACTCGGCCTTGCTGTTGCCGCTGTTGCTGCAGTCGCACCAAGGGGACAGAGTCATGTCCAACGAGCGCTGGTAGTTAGGAGTCATCACCGTACCTGGGAAACACATGAAGGGGAAAAAATACAGTAGCTGCTGTTCTATGTAATAGCAGGATGTAATTGTAAGTCGCTTTGGATAAAAGTCTCTGCTAAATTACCTAATTGTAATTGTAATCAACAATACAGGCTGGTACAAAAATTCAAATGCACAACATAACTTTACCATTACTTCTCTTACCAACTTCTTCTGTCAACCTACATGACTATTTTCATAAGCTGGTTTTGGATGTTGAATCACTTATTGGACAGAGTTTATAAATGTTTAGCAATAACAGGACAACAGAGAATAACTTACCGATAAGGCCAGAATAAGCCAATAAACAGTCGGCATAGTTCTCTCTCAAACAGCCTGATTTGGAGCGGGCCTCTGGTTGACAGTTGCTGATGAAGTCTGCCAGCCTAGACCTACACATAATACACACACATTGTAGGTGCACCATAAATGATTGGTAGTGGTACTGGATGCTTTGTATTGGGCTACCCTGGACCAAAATAGACAATCAATACAAGATTGTTTTGCTGATACTAAACAAAAATAAGTCGTAGATGAAAACAAACCAAACGAATTTTTTTTTTTGCCATTTAAATGCAGAGGATGATGCCAGAGCTCTTGATTAATAAAATGGATAACATCTCATCTGTTTTGGAGCACTGATCCCAAACTAATGGTTTGTTTACAGTTTTCTGAGTAATAGGGTTGTTTCAAGTCAACCCAGATGTGACTTGAATCCACAATCACTGTCTTAAGAGGCCAAAGGCTAATCCATTAACCCACAGGATATTTTTTCTGTGACTTGGTCCGTTCTAAATGTACAGAGATGTAGGGGAAATAATATTTTCTTATCTCAAAAAAGAAGACACTTTATAAAATATTATAGCTGACTTATGCCTTGTGGTTTTAAAGCCCTAATGTATCTTTCTAAGGATAAACACACAAACTTGTGTGTGCTTGCGATCGTCAAAATCTTACAGTGCCTTTCTTTTTTCTTTCCACATAGATTACAATCACCTCCCTACCAATTGCACTGGTCTCACAGTGTTTAGGCGTGAGAGGTTGCCCATTCAAAATGAGAGACACTTTAACCATTCAAATGAACCATCGAACCTGAAATGGTGCAGTTTACAATGTCAACAAAGTACACGTGTATATCATCAGAGCTGCTCTCCTTACCTGCAGATGTAATTGTCCTTGCATGTGTTCTGAAGCGTCATGCAATTAGGCTTGTCTTTGTCTTCGTAGGAGCAGGCCGGCACAATAGTCTGCCGCCGGCGCTCTGCACACGCGGCCTGGTCCCTTACTGGACACGAGCAGAACAGCATTCCATAGCTGTGTTTGGGTGGAACCTTGGTTTTGGTTACAAACAAACAAAAACAAAACAATATGTGGGTTGTTGTTTCCACCCATTTTAATTAAACTCAACAAAATGTTTCATTCTTGGATTATTTTGAAATGATTAAATCCATAAATGTATACTATGAGGAAAAGGGCTCTTTTTGGTCAAAGTAAATAAAGAAAATGATCTAGGCAGACATTTCTTAAATTATAACTTACAGTACATTTACTTTAATACCAAACATTAGCATAACTATTTTCAAATATAGTTATAGAAGGGACATTTGACCAGGGATGGGCAAAATACATCAAAATATATTATGATATAAGACACAAAATACCTAAAAAATGCACGGTCAAGGCAGCATGACATAAGTTTGCAAACATAGCCTAACATGCATTTACAAATTGTACCATAACTAAATTGAACTGATTTGTTTGGCAACAAACAAACCATATTAAGGACAGCTCCCATTAAACACCAACAGGGAACCACATCAAACATGGCAATTGGTTACAAGCCACCGCTCCCCCAACGCATGCCTCTGTAATACTGGCGGTCAAAATAACGGGGGGCCACTGGCGTACACCATCGTCTTGCCACCGCTTGCCACTGTGTGTTACCAACATATGGCATGCTATCTGGACAGTATCTAATGTCAGTCTTATGGTTGATAGATATACTGGCTAGCCCATTTCTTAAACACAGTATCGCTTGTCAAGTTACAGTTAACACGTCAAGGCTCGTCACGTCTCTCATGCCTCTGAAACAAGTCTGGTCAAATTAGTATTCACATCTGTTCTCCTGAAGGTGGCTCTCTTGCGCAGACAGTTCAGGGGACAGTTTCAGTATTTTTAAAATGCAAAAATACAGAGCACCAAAGTATCTAGATAGAAATTATAATACTCTTCATTAAATACAATTTACAAAATACTATTTTGTATTTTACATACGTATTTTAAATACATGTAACAGAAATACTGCCCATCCCTGCATGTGACAACCTCCAAAATGATATCATCCTAATTACAACACAATGACTACACTCTGAAACTTCAATGTTTCATTTATCTGCATTGCATTGGTCAGTAATCACTTTTAAAGCAAATAGACAAATATTGTGACAAATGGACAGCACTTGGGCCAATAGGGGTGCTTATGCTCTATTTAGTAGACATAGAACTTATAATATTTAGTTTTATTTATCCTCTAACACAGCAGCCTGTTTGACGTAAAGGCGTCACTGTGCCTCGCTTGACATACCATTTTTGTGAATAATTGGGAACATTCCTCTAAACTATTATAACTGAAAATAATACAAATGTAGTGAGTACAATTGTATTATACAAGGACAGGTATCTTGCTCATGTGTGTTTACACGTGAGCCCACAACGGGTCATCGGTGCCACAACGGGGCTGGCACCCATGACCTTCTGACTGGAGTCGAACACCCGTACCAAGCGATTATCCTGTCCCCCTTGCTCACCTGTTGGTTCCAGCTATATCGCTGATTCCCCCGTGTAACAAGCGGTGAAAAACGCTTTATAGCTGACAAAATTATTACCTTGTCAAAAAACTGTCGGAGGGCCTTGTGGCATTTGCGCTTGTTGCACACCTCTGAGGCAGAAACCCTGTTAGTGCAGGGATTGATGTAAGCTGAACGATACTTCTTACATGTGTCATTCAGGTTGCACTCCTTGGCTGCATGCAGACAATTGCTCTCCCTCGTGGAGGTAGGTTCACCTGAGGAGAAAGGAGTGGAGGAGAAGGACAGAATCGATGATATACAGTATATATATATAAGTAAATAGCACATAATATGATTTACATCAAATAAGAATTATATATTCCCACTTTGGAAGTGTTGCTCTCAATCTGAACATGCTAACATTTCTTACTAGAGAGGCATGCTCCTGCTTAATTTAAATTGGGAGAGGAGAAAACATATCAGCATTCTATTCTCTGACAGGCCAAGGTTAGTCAACCATTTCTCTTTGCTGTAGACTTTCTTGGTTTTCTATTACTGCTGTTGTGTCAGTCCTCATTGACAAAAATAATTCTGAATTTACACATCAATAGCTTTAACACCAGCCACTCAACCAGCACCCAGCTGAAGTCCACACTCTTGTTGCTGCATTTCAGCAGATTGCCCAAATGTGAGTAATCACATGCACTTTCACGTCTCTTTACAGTTTCAGATTCATGTTTTCCTGTAATATGCAGTTTGATAAACTCTTATTCCCTCGCCTGGCTGAAACAGGAAGACAGAAACAGCATGGTGGCCACATTGATATACCCAGGTTTAAGCCCCCTGACAATCGGGCCTGTTAAAATGTTACTGAACCAGACTTTGAGTCCCTGTCCAGTCCAGGGGCTTTCGTTTAGCTAACACTATGCTCTAATGTCCCCGTGGACAGGAAAAATACATTTCAGAGGCTGAGAACTTTCACACTAAAATCTTTTATAACTTCTGTGTTTGGTATACAAGCTGCTTTGGGATTACATCATGAAGCAGTTAGATGTTCAGTCCCAACATTGGTCTACCCGTAGATTTCTTGAGTACGATTTTGCTACCATAGTGATGTCCTAGCATACATAATACTGAACTATTGCAGCACTTTTTACGGACCACTTGTTTCTGGTTAAAAGTGTTTGTGATGAACCATAAAGTGAAAACATGTTTTCCCAATCTGCCTAACTTCAATTATAAGAAAAATATCAGAAGTGAACATAATGTATACAAAGCTTTGGATTGTAACTCAAGTAAATGACTCTTTTCATAGTCTTAATATCAGCGAGTGTTCTTGATTAAACTATTCGATGTGGGTTCCCTGGGATAGGGTTCCAGACATAACCTTCAGAGGGTTCCACAATAAATATGCTCCTATGGGGATTTACCAAAGATTCTTTCTAGTTAGCCCTTCTGCATCATATGTACAGTTTATTGAGTTTGATTGGGAGTGTTTCAGTTTGAAGCTAATTGGGTACATATGTATTTGCAGTCCCGGAACACGAAAAGCCACACACACAATCTAGAAAACGCACAAACCTGCTTTCTACAGATGACCTCCCTTCTTCAGACCACTGTGGGAATGCACTGTGGCTAAAACAGTGACTCACACACACACACAAACACACACTTACTTCTGTCATCGCTCAGTCACAGCCCTTTCTGCCTGACTGTCCGCTGTTCACTTACAATATCCTCATTCTCCCCTTGGAAGAATGAGTTCAGTACTTTAGCCTTTTCAAGTGGAATTGAGGCTCGCCGCACTCTTTCATGCATCGCAGAATGAGCTGTGATTAAATCAGAATGCGCTCCTGAATCATGGGTTAATCACACATTACAAAACCCATTACTTATATCTGACAAGTGCATGGAGATGCGGGCTATGATCATGAAGGCCCTGTTTGCAGCTCTCAGGGCAGTAGGCGGGACACTTTTACCTCAATTACGGTGACCTGAGAAAGACCATGTTAAATAACAGCAACCAGCCACAAAAAGTCTAAAAAGTGCTACTTTTTAACTAATTTGTGTTGATAAAGTCTTAAGTGTGTGCTTTTCATCTAAATATGTTTGAGGAACATTTCGGTGTTTCCATACTGTACATCCTATGTATTTATTTAACTTTAACTTTTTTACTAAACACTTAAAGCTTATTCTTTGACATTTTTTATTTCTGTGACGTAATAGTAAAGTCTATCTAAACTAAACTCATTACAAGACCAGTTATTGCACCACTATATGTAAAAAAAAAAGTATTTAGAACAAAACAAATGTCATTTGGCCTCCTAAAGTTGCGCCCCCTAAGCCAAACCACCAGGTTGCCATTGATACAGACTATATGACAGACCAGTGGATGAGCTTTGAAATTTGACCTCTTTGACCTCTACCATCCAGCTAGAGGTTAATAAGACACCCATAACAAGAGGTTAATGATGGCGTCCTGAGGGCTGGGCTCACGAATAAGGTGAAAGTCTGACTGTGAGAAGACTCGGGTTGCTATTGTATGGCTGCCAAAACGCCCCGTCTTAGTGTAAAATGTCTGTGAAATATTAGCTGTGTATCTGACATGCTGATATGCGCCAGGGCATATACCCCCAATTGCATAAATGTAATGGACCCAGGTCGTCTGCGTTGGGGGTCATAGCAGCCCAGTTTCCGATTACGTAAGATAACGTAAATTTGAATGGACTTTGAAGAACCCGAGTGGTAAAAGTTGGAAAAGCCAATCTTATAAAAGCATGAACCTAGTAAGATTTGAAATAAAATAAAATGTATTATTATTATTATTATTATTTCCACATAGTACATACCATACATAGTGTACAAAAATCATGAAATCACGATATCTCAAAACTTGTGCAAGCCAATAAGCACCTATATTTTAAAAAATTTACACCTAATTCCCATTATCTAGATAGACATACATATAAACTATAACAAATGTGTAAGCTATTTTCTTACTAAGTAAAACTTGTTTCATGGACTTCATTTGTAATTTCTTCATTTAGAGCGAGCTGTAATGTAATTTCTAGGTTAATACTAAGAAGAATGTTTAAAGGCCTTATCTGTTACTCCAGTTAACGGTAGTTATTTTTCACTTTTACAATGTCAGTTTACTTCTGTGGATAAATCACTTGGTGAATGAAAGACAGATTCAGACCGGTCAACATAACTGTGGGCGGGCAGACATGGATTGTCCTTGTTGTTGTTAAATAGGAGATAAGAGGAAAATATTCAAATACATTCCTTATCATATTATATATTTGCTATAAGGTGTAAATATCTTGTGAGGATTTCTTCCTGATTCTACAACCGCAACAACACTATTTATTGAGCACATTAGCTAGCATGCTGGGGGTTAGTGAGCCAGCTGGCTGGGCAGGCCATTAGGGCATAACTACTTACCTGTGGGGCAAATTAGTAATTTAGACACAGTTTGACCAGATTGTCTTCTTCGTGCGGTGTTTGATGTGACCACGGCGTGGTAATTAAAATGGCTTGAAAAACAGGATATTTAGCTGGTGATGCGGTACATTTCTACACTTGTTTTTAACAGACAAAGAAAGGACATGGAAAGGATGTGTGAAAAGGATTATGCAAATGAGAGATACCATATGAGAAAATGTAAATTATGACCACATATTTATTAAGAGATTATATACTATACATGTTTTAGATAATAATAATAAAAACAATTATAATCATATTTTTATCATATATCAGTCTGTTTTATATATTTAGAAATACCAGGCCTGCATGGTCATATGGTGTTTGAGTATATTTAAGGATATAATGTGCACTGCTAATAGTAAATGCTACTGGGCAGTAGCCAGATATAGTGAACAAAAGCAGCATGTTCTTGCATCTTGAATGGGACTTGCCAGACACAGCTGGTTACAGCTCAATTTAAGCAACTTAGAACCACTTTCTGCCAGTTGAGACAACAATCTAGGGAGAAACCCGCTCACAGTTAGCATTCTAGTTAGTAGCAGCTTTCATAAAGAGCGTGGTGCTTTATCAAACAGTGTGCATAACTTTACCATAAACATTCATAACATCTAAATAACCTTGTCAAATGTATTTCTCTAACCTGAACCCATTATAAAGGTGAACAATTTTTAAGAGTGCCTATATGCAGGCAGACACGTCAGTTCTGTCAGGCCTTATCAGTGAGGGAAGGCTTCCATAGTTTCATAAAGGCTGAATAAACTAATAGTAGTCACTTATTCTAAACTTTACCAATCCGATTATTAAGCCATGATATGTTTTTGTGTGTGTGTGTGTGAGAGCAGTTCATGCCTGAGGGAAAGAGAGAGAGCCACAGCACTGAACAATAATTGCATGGTGTGGTTTCACCTTGAAACAGACCCATAGCAGCAATTGCAGGTAACCAAGATGCCCTCGAGCAATTTGCAAAACTTGCACCTACGCGGGCAAAAACAATAACAAAAACACACATAGCCCTCCAGCCACAAGAAAATCACATCACATCAACTCTGTGATATTTGGAGAAAACAAATGTGTAGCCTTGCTTATTAGCATTAGCGGACATTTATGTGTTTTTGCTAACCTGCCTTGGTCTTGATTTCCACTCGCTAGCTACCCTTTTTTTAAAGGTTGGGAAAGTTTGCATACAGTTATAGTTGTTTAGACAGAAGATGTAGATGCTGAAATGCTATTTTCAAAATGTTTCAATATATACAGGTGAACAATATGCCGTATCTGTTTAGAAGATGTCTGTGATGCTGTACCTTTCTACACAAGCCAAAAAGTTATTAGCATAAGTTGTGCATCATAATCAAAGATTTGTGTGTGTGCAGGACTGTCCGCTGTTTATTTACAGTATTAATGTAAGAGAGAGTGTGTGTTTGTGTGTGTGTGTGTATGTGTTTTCATATATACATAAGCATGTTTATGCATATATGTATATAGCTGTACGTGCTTGGAGGATGGTATAGATGCTAATTTGTCATAAAGTGCATGTGATGTATACTATATATGTTTACGCATATGCCCAAGGGTGTGTGTGTGCATCTGTGCGGTGTGTCTGTAGCATGTAAGGGATGTGGGGTTTGCTCACTTTACAAGTCTCATGCCAGAATGAGAACCTTATCCTGCCTCGTGGGGACCGCAGGGTTTTATGTCATCAGCTCCCAGCAGTGATTAGCATGGCGTCCCATCACCACTCAGGGCTGCTTATTCACTTGGCTCGCTCAGTGCGACTTGTCATACCTGAGCCATCAGGTAGGCTAATCTCTGTAAGGGATTTCTCTTCTTGTTCTTGAAGCTGCTTTGCCTGAGCACTCATTTGCTAATAACACATCCATTACATCTGGGTTGCAAAGAACAGTAGCCTAAGTGAGTCTGCATTTTTAGTTCTCTTTTTGCTTGACTGCCTAAAGAAAATTCCAATTTCCCAGCAACTGAAAATCAAAAAAAATATTTTTTACATGTATTTGTTGAGACTGCTGAAAACTAACAACTTATCTCACTAACCAACATTTGTATTTAATTTGCTCATTACAAGTTTGTAAAAGCAATTGCATTCTTTTTTAATGTATTCTTTAATCAATTTTTTGGCCATACAATTGCAAAAAATATTCATAACCCTACATACATACCTTAAAAGCTTAACATTAATGGAGAAAATAGGTTTCACTGTGAAGCCTAGAGCTCAACAAACATGTTTTACTTATACAGTTAACAGCCTGACATCAATTTCTTAATGTTATTGCACTGACATAAAAGAGACCTCAACATATAATAGAGTTGTGACCTTCTCTCTGATATGTTAACAACAAAATACACTGCAGACATCAAACACTGGGAAATATATTGAAGAAAAGGAAATGCCACATCTAATTTTATTTTCTTACACAACTTACAAATAACAACCTTTGTCTTTCCTTGGGCTTAAAATTCCCTTTAAGCTACTTATTTGGAGAAAATTGAGTTACTCTACTATTGGCTTACTCGGCTTAAAACTGCCCTGTGCTAAAGGAATCATCAGATTTATAGAATTGCAGGATTGTGTTTTATGTTTTCGCATGAATATCCACAAATCCAGCCTCCTGAACTGATAAACTATTATGAATGTATTCAGAACTATTCTGTGCTTTAGGCGGATGTAGGTCGGAATCAAGGTGGCTATGCTATGTGGTCCATTTATGCAGAAAAATGTGTACGCATAAATACTTTTCTTTGCCGAGAAAATGGAACACATTATAGAGGCATTGTAATAGACATGCAAGTGTTCAACATGAGCACCAGGCACACTGTCTACCTCGTGTCCATTTAGATAACAAGACGATAAAGAATAAACCACCTCCCTTTTCAGATGGCATAGTAGAGTACACACACCAACCCTCGGTGAACCAGAATAGGTTATGGGAATTCGGATAGGATATGATTCGATACCGATTCAAAGGGTCACGATACGAATGTAATTTTATGATATTGCTCACGATATGATTTCGATTTCTCCACAAAATGGATCAAAATAATTGTTCTTTTTCCGTTTATAATAGGAGCATTCTGACAGGAGGATTCAGCACAATATGCTGATATACAGGTGTAAAAGTCTATTAACATATATGTCAGGGAACAAATCCCGCCGAATACAGAAATTAGTTCAATATGTCAAGCACAACTTTTGAATTGGCGGCATTTTTCTGCTAAATAGAATCTAAAAAAAGTATTGATATTAGGATTTGCTGTAGTGGGAAAGAGAATATTGAAACATATCGGAATACTAATTTTTAACCTCCCCACTCACACAGTATATCCATCAGCCAAAAAGTACTGCGTACCACAGGTCAGGGTCAGGACAGACCAAGAAGACAAAGACCACAGAGGATTAACTTGTTGCTTCAGGCAGCAACAATCTCTGAATTACTCTTCAGACCAGCGAGGTCCATTTGGCAGAGTCATCATGCCCATCTCGCTCTCTCTCTCTTCCTTTCTTGTTTGCTCAGTTCTCAATAAGACCCCCCAAGGGGCCACCGTGATACACTGGGTTGACACGACGAAGACTGCAGGAGAAGTAAAAGGGAGAGGACCTTGGCTCACCGTCAAGCCCGGTGCTAGAGTTTCCCTTTGTGACTGTGACAGCTTTAGGACTGGCATGGTGGACTGAGAAGATTCTGACTTTTATCCATCCAGAAATGGAGAGCGTTATAAGTAAAGGATATACTGTATGTGGCCTAAGATCCGATAGATTGGCTCCTAAAGAGAATCAAAAACGGCAAGATTTTCCTGTAGGCTGCTTGCATGCTCA
The DNA here is from genome assembly GCA_025447815.1 of Percopsis transmontana. NCBI lineage: Eukaryota > Metazoa > Chordata > Actinopteri > Percopsiformes > Percopsidae > Percopsis > Percopsis transmontana. The sequence continues at coordinate 40,430 of JAOEHI010000662.1, forward strand.
CTTTGAGCAGCAAGAGGGCAGATGGGGTCCTCACAGCAGCAGCCCATACTATACAATGGCTTGTGTGAAACTCAAAACTGTGGCTCTCAACTCTGCGTTGTTTGTCCTTTGTGAACCTGGATTTGACATCTCATGACATCAGTACTGTATACTGCTGTCCTTCTTCCTATTTAACCTTCAGTTATCATGGCTGATTGGGCTATTATTTCTTCAGGCCTACTGGCTATGAAGAAAACTGTCTTATAGCAGATTTAACATGGCAAGATCTATGATTGGTCAATAGTTAATTGCTGTAGTGCCCTTCTAATCTAATTTAGAGTAATCATGTAAGTGCCATATATAAATGGCAAGCCCCATCATAATATAGGTTTTGTCAGAATCACATTACAGTTTCATAAGATGCTGCATCGTGACTAAGATAGATGCAATTAGAGTAATACATGTTGTTGACCTAAACTTAACCTTGCCAATAACTGTTGGCTACTAGTTTTTATCTTTACATTATCTTGACATAGAGATTGATCATTCCTCTTATTATCTGATCTAAATGGTCATCAAATTAACAATACTAAAAAGGTTTAGACGTTATTGGACCTCAGTCAAAATGTGTCCTCATCTGCGTTCCTGTAAGGTTAACACAGAGGATGGTCTATAGTAATATAGTCAGTTCCACCTTTCCCTAACATGATATGCAATATCCTGTTACATATCTCAAGGCCACTTGTTCATTGATTTAAAAATGACGTGGCATTTAATTTCAGCTCTTCCTGGAGAATTTAGTCCAGTGGTTATTGGACCAGATGTCACGCGCCTGTGAGTTTTGGTTTAAGCCTGTTATGAACACACCATGGCAGAGGCTTTCTCTACAGGCTGTAGATGAAGACTATCGACTGATGAACATAGTGCTCTTAACAAAGAGGGCTATACTAGTTTAAGACAGGGAGGGAATTGATTTGGGCGGTGCAGCCTATTTCAGTCAACAACGTTGTTCCAGTACCTTGTCAAATGTTAACACATGGCACTATATAGGCTAATATGTTAAATGTGAAAACCTATATATTTAGAGTGGACAGCGCCATGCCTTACCATTTTCTTTATTGTATACACTAGAGCTTACTATACATAATATTGGAGGTAAGCTTGCCCAGGATTTGGCTTAGTTACAGATCATGAATGAGGTCACCTTATGGCAAATAGATTCCTGATACCTATCCCGTTAAGTGGAATTGTTTTTTCTCCTGGGGTTACCTTGGGCTGTTTGGACTGCTAGACATTAAACCAGCAACTTAAGCCCTGAGGCCTTCCTGCCCCTTATTTGTCTTGCTGTTACAATAGCCTTATGAAGCTGGCAGGTCTTTCTTTCTTAAAAGGGTGGGCGGAGAGTGCTGATGACTCAATGGACTAGGATAGAAGAATGCATCATCTGAAAATAAATGATGGATTATTTTGGATTTGTAAATTCGCTATTGGTAAGATGGACGGCCTCAGTACAGGTGCCAACATTCCAATTTTCCTATCTTTTTTTGACCTTGGGCTCTCTACATTCCATGGATTAGTCAATTCGGTTTTCAGACTTGATCAATACAATCACTCAATATGAAATACAATAAGGATATTGAAGATACAGTGAAACGTAATTCAAAATAAATATCCAGTAGTTTTTATATTTATAGTGATAGCCAAGACTATAATCAAATAATATTATTAATACATACTAATCTTATAAATTCTGTGATTCTTCCTCAGGCCAAAGAGTCCTATTCCAGAATAGATTTCCAGAATGGGATGCCAGATAATGCTGTACTTTTCAAAAACTCTCCTTTTCTATTAAATTCACAGGCAGACTGTAATGATGTGGATAGTGGGATGGCGAGTGTAAGCGCAAGCCAGAGGACGACGCAAGCAGACAGGAGAGTAGGGTACTCATA
>JAOEHI010000663.1:0-13503 GCA_025447815.1 Percopsis transmontana
TGATATGTGGGTCTACATTACTTCCAACACATAACTTAAAGCTCTTGTATATACACACACATACACACACACACACATAATTTGGGAAATATCCTGTTGGAAAATATATATACTCCTTTGAATAGTCTCCAAAAAAAAAGAAAAAGATAAATCAATTTAATAAAATTTTGTTATTGGCACTTGGAATCACTAAACCCTTTAAGCGTACAGTGATCAGCCTTGCAAAGCGTTCGTTTTAACTGCATCTAGATTCCTGTTTTACGGGATTTGTAATATAGAGCTAGTTTCGTCTCAGAAGCGCAGTGTTTAACACGACTTCCGTAAAAACCCGAGCCCAAACATGTCATCTCTTCTTTTCTATTTTTTTGTACAAATTCGGATGAGACTTTAAAATCTGATTCTGGACGTTACCAGAAGGAGATGGGGGGTGGAAGGTGAAGAGAGCATGGCATAAAAAAAAAAAAAACACTAGAAGAAAAGTCATTTTTTTCCAAAAGCGATTAATAAAAGCTTACACAGTTATTCTTTCCATGCAATCATATAAAATACTACATTTCTATTTTCCTGTTAGGCTATATTTGATATTTACAAGTTCTATTATACAGTAAATCTGTACAGTCTGCTGGGACACACCTCCAGAAAAAACGAGTCTTTCGTTACCGTGGCGACAAGGCGTGCCTTTGCGGTCCTGTTTGGTTCCCACGGAGGCCGCCGCACGGCCGGTCCCGGTCGCTATGGGAACGGGCAGAGGTGGAGGTGGGTTTCTAGCCACCCTGTCGCCATGGCCTCCTTCCTGTGATCCACTTCAGACGGATGAAGGGACGACTTCGTAGTTTGTGTGGGTGTGTATGTGTGTGTATGGGGGGGAGGAGCTGCAGTTATGCATTTTTTAACTGACAGAAAACAACACCAAATCCAATTGGACACTGGTTTTCCCCGCAGAGCAGACCTTTACTGCGGCTGGGTGCTGACGGTGTCAGTCCTGTGTGCAGACGGGACCTTCTGCTGCTTCTGAGGCTGGGGTTTCAGCTGCAGCTGGTGCCGTGGCTGCTGCTGCTGCTGCTGTTGTTGTTGATGCTGTTGCTGTTGTTGTTGTTGATGCTGTTGTTGCTGTTGAGGCTGCTGAGCTGCCTGGGTGAAGGGGCCCTGCTGCTGGAGGGGGAAAGCTGCCTGCAGGATCAGTTGGGTGGACTGGTTACCATGGAGAAGGCGGGTGCCCTGCGATAAGAACAGCGGAGGCACGGTAACGGTCATGAGCGTCATGAGCAACCCTTTCCCCTCCTGTCCACTGTAGTGCTGGTTTCAACCAGCAGGGGAGTTCTGGACGCACATCGTGTAGTGTGCTTTTTATTTACCTTTTAAAGTGCTTTATACTGTTTTTAGAATTCAAGCGTTGCCTATATAAAACTTATTAATGGAGGAGGAAAAATGTTAGTTAGCGTTAGCGTTAGTTAGCTTAATAACTATTAGAACTGCTGACTCATTACCATATTAACCAGATTAATATTACCCTCTGTGATAATGTGCAGTGTTAAATTAGTGTTAAACTAACTATTTTTGCTACACATTTTGCTGTGAGAGATTAGAGATTCCACATCTTGTTAACAAACTGTTATTAATCCTGGAGGTTCTTACCTGCAAGAACTGCTGCTGCTGTTGCTGCCCCTGCTGGCCACCCTGTGCCACTACAGCAGTCTGGCTCTGGGTGTCCGGCTGGGCCTGCGCAGGCTGCAGGGTCAAGGTCTGGGTCTGGCCTGGCTGTTGGCGGAACAGGGACATTAAGGGGGGGGACTGGTTACTCAAAGTAATCATCTGTTACCAAGACACAGGATGGATTTACAGGTGGCAGGTATTAGAGAGAGTCTAGCGGTTCTGGTGTTGTGGGTTCAAAGTCCCGGACTTGGCCTCCCTGTAAGCCTCCCTGAGCAAGATGTATGCCCCCCTACCTGCTCCTTAACACTGGTAATTAGCTAAAGGGTAATTAGCTAAAGGGTAATTAGCTAAAGGGGCCGTGCAAACCAACTTGAAGCTGGTTTCCTCTGTGTGTGTGTGTGGCCTGCCCCTCACCTGCTGCCCGCCAAAGGGGCTATAGGTGGTCACCACCTGACCCATAAACATGGAGGTGGGCACCATGACCGCCCCGCACGCCATGGGAGCCGTGACCAGCTTGGTCACCAGCTGCTGGCCTGCTGGGAACCTGGGGAAGGGAGAGCATGAAAAGGATTCATTACCAAGTGAACAGCTACAACGATGAAGTACAACGTGTGTGTGTGTCTGCGTGTGTGTTTCAAGTCAGTAAGTAATTCATGGGATCTTCTGGGGGATTTATTTCAATCTGTTTCAAGTCTAGTTTTTCTTATTATTTTATATTATTACACTATACCACTATTGGCAACTATCTGGTTAGACGACAAACTGCATTTCGTTGTTTTAGGGCTGTGACAATAAAGTTGTCTAATCTAATACCATTAGGCTTGCTAACCCCTTCCCTTCCCTTCCCTTCCCCTCCCCCCTCCCTTACCGGATCTGGCGGTCCTGGGTCAACGTGGCCACGGCGGTGCCCTGCTGTGTGCTGCCCTGCGGCAGGCTGGAGCTGATCTGCAGCAGGTTGGGCTGGCCCGGCTGGGAGATCATCATGGTGTTGTAGAGCGGTGCCGGCGCCGGGCCCTGGGCCTGCTGGGGCTGGAGCTGGGCCTACACAGGGAGGAGACAGGGAGTGGAACAACACTAGATGCAGTAGTATTATGGTATGGCAGTACCATTTGACATTAGCATGCCCGTTAGCATGGGCAAATTTCAAATCAAACATGATTTCCCAATGGTGATTTATTACGTCACACGCTGTTGGCCTGCGCCATGCAGACCACTAGCAGTGCTTACGGAACAGCAGTTTTTGTAAATGTATTACTCGCATATCTTGGATATGATATAATAGCGTTTGAGTCCATATATGGTCATAGTGACAAAGCAACTTACGAGGAAGCGTATATATTTTGGCACAGAGGGTCTGCTCGCTCTCTGAGCTTCAAACAACACCAGCCAAGTTACGCTAGCACTGGGTTCAACCATAAAGGGGAAACTTTGGACACACATTGAGGAGTGTAAGAGCTCTTGTGTGCTCATAAATACACTAAATTGAGGCTTCCAATGATATGCTTAGGGCTATAAACTTCTCTCTGTGTTTGTGTCTCTGTGCTTTGCCTCGGTAAGTATCTGTATTATCTGATTAGAGGTTATTAGAGAGCCGGGGTGGGTCGCCAGTGTTCATGGGCTGACCTTCAAAGGACGCGCACAGACGCAAGTTATTTTCTCTGGTGTGCAAAGTGCTTTGACTCATCCACACATCTGACTTATAATTTATGACTTATAGCGTACATCTGCGTGTGACACACATCCATTATTCAACCTTGCTCTAAAAACAAATTAGGATTTTAGCATTTCGATGCGGTTCGCGCGGCCCCTCCGCTTGTCGCTACGGAAACCTCGGGAGGCCGTGGCTGTGGGTGAAGTTGATGTGGAAACACTGAGACCATTGTACACTCTGTAGCGCACGGCTGCACTCTCTGTGGCTCTTAAAGAGGGGGGCCACTGTCCCCGCTGACGCCTATTACAAGGCCTGAAGGAAGGGTCTGAAGCTGGAACGCCGATGTGCGTGCGTTTGCGTGTTTGATTCCCGCTCACCTGTGCCAGCGCGCTCGTCTGCTGCTGCAAACTCTGCTGAGGGGGCGGAGCCGACTGCTGGATCGTGAGCTGCTGGGTCGCTGCGTGGGCGGGGTTTAGGGTGGCCTGCAGGACCTGGCTGGTCAGCGCGGCGGCCACGGCGGCGGCACCACCTCCGCCCGGCTGCTGCAGGAACATCTGTCGCCAGGGAGACAGTGGTGGCTGTTGAGGCCTATCTAAAAGGCCAATACAGGTGTGTGTGTGTGTGTGTGTGTGTGTGTGTGTGTGTGTGGTCCCCACCTGGAGACCCTGGCCCTGGACCCTCTGCAGCTGCTCCTGGATGTGCCGCAGCTCCTCCTGCTGCCGCTGGATGTTGGCCTGGATCATCCTGGTCCGCTGCTCCAGCTGCTCCTTCAGGTGCTGCATAGCGTTCACCTGGGCCGTGAACTCCAGCACCGGCTGCTGGCACACGGAGAGACAGAGAGGGAGACGCTTAATAGAGGCGTGCTAGCGGTGCTAGCGATGTGCTAACGCACCGGCGGCTGCATACGGAGAGAGAGAAACGCTTAATAGAGGCGTGCTAGCGGTGCTAGCGGTGTGCTAACGCACCGGCGGCTACATACGGAGAGAGAGAAACGCTTAATAGAGGCGTGCTAGCGGTGCTAGCGGTGTGCTAACGCACCGGCGGCTACATACGGAGAGAGAGAAGCGCTTAATAGAGGCATGCTAGCGGTGCTAACGGTGCTAATAAAATAAGATATAACAGACAGGTGTGGCTCGCATTTCCTCGCAGGATTCTCACCTGTACGTTGGTTTGGATTTGCTGAGGTGGTTGTTGCTGCTGCTGGTTGATGATTCCAGGAGTGACACTCTGGCCCGTGGTCTGAGAGCTCATGGACTAAAAGAAGACAACAGTAGTTCTTAATGTGCGGGTCGTGAGAGGCAGATCATTTCAAGGCAGATCAATAGTCATTTTTTAAAAAAGGTACACAAAAAAAAAACATTTTTATTTTGGTTTAAAACTGAGAGTGCATGCACCTCCCGTATACAAGTGCTGAGTGTGTCGCATTCCTCTCTACTCCTCCACCTACAGCTCTCAAAAAGCCCACAACCTTGTCTTACCCCTCCCCCTTGCAAACACCCACACACAAACTGTGGGGATCTGGGGGCAATATAACACAATGTTTATTGTTTCCCCTCATTTTCTTTTCCAGGTGCGGTGGTCTGGTAACATAATGTCTAGTAATATTGTCCTTAAGGGCTTGCCATATCTGGGTTAGTTCATGTGTGTTGACACTACGGACAGGGGTTCAGCCTCATTAACACTACAGTCACAAGTTAATCTTATCACTGCCATCACAAATAACTGATTTCTTATGTGTTTAATGTCATACACTTTTATGATCGTTTCATTTCATCTCGTGGCTTCGTCCTGTTTTGCCTCTCCCATCTCGTGTGTTGCCGAGGGTTACCTGGCTGCTGATGGACGAGCGGCGCTGTGACGCCATCTCCATGGTGGAGGCCACAGACTGGCGGGGGGGCGTGGCAGTGTCCATGTGTAGCTTGGAGGCTGTGGCTGCGGCGGAAGAAACCCCCCCACCCAGTTAGTCCCAGACAACAACCTCTATGGGATGACCCGGCCGTGTATGTGTGTGTGTGTGTGTGGTGGTGGGGTCCTCACAGGTGCAGGTGTTATCCGAGACATGCGAGGAGGACTTGTGGGAGCTGCGGGAGGAGGTAGAAGGTGTTCGGCTGCGGTCGAAGCGCTCCAGCGCCTCCTTGAGGCTGGAGGTGTTCAGTTGGGACTCCGACCCAGAGTCCTGGCTCTGGCATTGAAACATTAGGAACAGTTAACTAGTGATTATTCGTTATTCTTTTAACTTGCTTAGCCACATGGAAAACAATATAAAAATAAACTAATCAAAACCCATACAAATAATAATTACAACCGTTTTCTACTTTTTACATTTACGTACATTGTAAAATTCTAAAGGCAGCGGAAGTAAAACGCTTGTAGACTTTATGATGCAATCATTGATCAGGTGACCATTAGCTCCGACTAGGGCAGGGAACATTTGTGATTATCAGGGATATTTCCAGACAGAGACGTAAGGTCTGTCAATGGACGACTGTCTCAAAGAGAGACGCAGATGGAAAATAGATTAAAGAATTAGGCTGTGTCTAGACATTCCTCTCAGGTTCATTGTGTGAGGCTCAGAGGCTCTTAGTGCCATCACAGCACTGTGGTGCAGTCACATCTTGACTCTTCAGTCATTAAAGGTGGGGTTGTTATAATACACAAACTATACTAAATACTATGCTAACTAAATATCGACAAACTAAACCACCTTTTAGTCCTCTGGAATTTCCTTTTATGTGATGTACTGCATATATACTGTACTGTGGGGGGTAGAGAGGAGTGGCACTCAGTGACATGTGCTCGCCAAGTTTCAAACAAAGTGATATAAACGGAATACAAGCAGGAGGAAAATAGAAGTAATAGGTAAAAGTAAGGCAGTGCAAAATATGCCACAAATAAATAAAACCCAAGGTTGAAAGTTGAATGAATAACCATGAAATGGACCGCATTTATCTAGTGCTTTTTTCTAACCTACTGGCCACTCAAAGCACTTTATATCACTGCCTCACATTCAGCCATTCACACACCGACGGTGGTGTATGCCCAGGGACACCTCCACACTTAGCCAGGAGGATTGAACCTGTGACCATTCGGCCCTGCTCTACCCCCTGTAGAGCAGGGCCATTGCTTCAGTGAGTGATTGTTTGAGTGTATAACCCCGCCCCTCCCCAGGGACACCACTCACCTTCTCTGCAGCACCCGCCGGAGGAGACTCCTCGATCCCCATCTCCCTGCGCTGCTCTGCTCTCACCTCAGCATAGCTGCAGGCAAGAGGGGGTTGGGCGAGAGACATAGAACAACAGTGAGGGAGTGATTTGACAGTTGACAATGGCTAAAAGGCTAACAGGAGTCCAACCAGCACGCAAGCTAGTAGAAGAGGGCACTGTACACAATACACTGGGCCGGAAAACCCACTATGAAGTGTGTACTGGTACATATGGAGAGGTGAATTCGGTACCGTCACGTACTGAGTGTAGTTGACACACCCATTAACATAACTAATGTTATTTCTTGTTTGATTATCTTAATATTATCATTATAATATCATTTAATAATGTATTTTTCAAAGCTGTTTATACTGTATATTCCCATACTGTTGTTGTTGTTATGCCATTACTATAATGTTACGCTGACTGCTCAAGGATTGGGGAAGGCATACCTGACGACAGTGTGCGTACAGACGATGAACTCGGGCCGGGAGTTCCATTGGTGATAGGTTATGTAGTAGTGGGTCTGCAGCCAGATCCACTGTTGACCTTTAGTCAGGAAACGGTAGTAGCATGACTTCCCTTTACCGTACTGCATCACTGGGCAAGACAAGAGACGGCCAGCAGGGAAGGTGAGGGCTAGCAAACCAGAGGTTATAAACACGATGGGCATGTGCCTGTGTCGAGAGACTCACGGTGCTCATGACACTTGGCTAGCGTCTCCAGGTCGTCTACATGGTAATAGTCATACCCGGACGTTCCCAGAACCTCGAAAGGCAGGTAGCCGATGATTGGTGGAGCCCTGAACAGAGGAAAGACGGCATTAGCATCGAACACAACACAGGGAGTGTCATGTAACGAAACGCACATCTCGACTGTCAACAGTGGTGGTAAGATGGATTCGTTCACCATGCAATACATACTATGTGCATGTGACAAACCCAAGCACGTCAAAGAAATGGGTGTCCTGTAAAATGTCACAGGGGATGTCACCCAACAGACTGAACCCAACAGTGTGATTATTTACCGGTGGTCTAAAAAGAGGAATTTCCACTCTAGACTGTGTCTGGAGGTGAATTCTTCATTGGGCTCCTCCACGGTACACATTTCCTACGAATGAATTGCATACAAAACACAATTCATGTTTACAGAAAAGCAAATGTGTGAAGACAAATGCAAAAGAAATTTTGTGAAATAACTGACTTGTGCACCACAAGAAAAGGACCAGGATGACATTTTTGTTAGGAATAAAGAAGGAATAAAGAAGATATAAGAAAGGAATAAAGAAGGAATAAGAAAGGAATAAAGAAGATTTAAAGAAGGAATAAAGAAGGTTTAAAGAAGGAATAAAGAAGGAATAAAGAAGGAATAGAGAATGGTTAATAAAGGAATAAAGATGGGTTGAAGATGGGTTAAAGAAGGAATAAAGAAAGAATAAGAAAGGAATAAAGAAGGGTTAAAGAAGGAATAAAGAAGGGTTAAAGAAGGTTTAAAGAAGGAATAAAGAAGGTTTAAAGAAGGAATAAAGAAGGTTTAGAAAAGGAATAAAGAAGGGTTAAAGAAGGAATAAAGAAGGGTTAAAGAAGGAATAAAGAAGGTTTAAAGAAGGAATAAAGAAGGTTTAAAGAAGGAATAAAGAAGGGTTAAAGAAGGAATAAAGAAGGGTTAAAGAAGGGTTAAAGAAGGAATAAAGAAGGTTTAAAGAGGGAATAAAGAAGGGTTAAAGAAGGAATAAAGAAGGTTTAAAGAAGGAATAAAGAAGGTTTAAAGAGGGAATAAAGAAGGGTTAAAGAGCCAGCCCTGATTTAAAGGAGTTGAGGAATAATAACACAAATTATGGATAAATTGGAGTCCCAGAACCCAATGTGATGTATATATAGTATACCTTGATAAACTGAGGCTTGGCCAGTCGCACAGTTGCCACAAAGCAGACCTGGTCGTCGAAGGCAGGCTGAAGCGACCGCTGTAACACCCCTGCCAGGCCGTTCCTCGTCATGTTGGGAACTACACAGGAGAAGAAATGTGTGTCGTTAATGGGTTCTACGCTGTCAAAGAACATCCCGGTCTCACCGTTGCTGCGTCAGAACCATACCGTTTTTCAGTGATTTGAAGTTGCCAATGAACTTGACATATTCATAGACGTGGGACTCCTTGGGGTCTATTGCCCCTCGCAGCATGTGACAGCAGAACTCCAACTGGTTCTTACCTGGAGACGAGGTGGTAAGACATTTACAAATATTGTCCATACACTTTAAATGGCAGTTGACTTTTAGAGTATTAATTGACAGATGTTGTCGATTAATCTACTGCACATCACTTGCAGTACATCACTTACATTTTTTTTAGATGTGCCTTGTTCAAGTTCATACACATAAGCAATATGATGGAATGAATAATAGCTAACCCATCCAAAAAGCAGAGGTTCTCTGGTTTGTAAAATATTTAACTTTATCATAAAATTATAAAATCTTCACCTTTTCTCTGCATGCTACTGCTCAATTCAGCATACAGGTATGCACACAGCAAGATACAATATGATTGGATGTGGACAGCAGACAGTATAGTGTGATGTCATGGGGTTGGTACTGACTCTTGAGGTAATCCGACCCGAGGCTCTCGGGGTCAGAGGGATGCGTTGACAGAGCCTTGTACACTTCAGAATGCTCCCCTAGTGGCAGGAAGTTTAACAGGTTCTGGTCCATTAGGTCAGCCTAAAAATTATATATAATTTAAAAAATATGAACACGTTTGTTTATGAAACCGGTGGCGCAAATTCGCTCTGTGAACTTCTCTCAAGCGTTAAAGGTAAAAAACACATTTTTGTTTTCAAATTTTTGTGTGCCATTCACTCACCGGTAAGTGTTCTAGCAGGGAGGTGACACTATCAGAGACATAAAGGATGTTCCCATCGGTCATTATTGCTATGAAGAACCCATCCAGAGCCTAGGAACCCAAGACAACATGATGCAACGCATTTACTTGCTGGACTAGCAGAAACATTTTCCATCTCAGAAACATCGCTAGAATAAGATCTGTGATTTCTAAAGAAAAGAGATGGAGATGCTTGTTCATGCTTTTATTTCTTCTCGTTTGGATTACTGCAATGTACTGTACACTTGTTTAAACAAATCATCAATGGACAAACTGCAAGCTGTACAGCATGCAGCAGCAAGACTTTTGTCTAATACCAGCAGGAGATCGCACATTACTCCTGTGCTTAAGGCTCTTCATTGGCTACCGATTGGTTTTAGAGTGTATTTTAAAATTTGTATTATTACTTAAAGAGCCTTGCATGGTCTACCTCCTTCATACATCCAGGATCTATTGCACACACACTCTTCTGGTCGCTCCCCGAGGTCTTCAGGCCAAGACCTTTTAACTGTTCCCAGAACACATTTTAAAACAAGAGGTAATCGTGCGTTTTTTTGTGGTGGCTCCAAGGCTATGGAACTCTCTCCCATTAGCCTTGAGAGCTTTGGATTCGATTGAAACTTTCAGAAAGCACCTAAAGACACATCTTTTTAGACAAGCTTTTGATTAGCCATATGGTTTTGTATTTTACGTGTTGTTGTTTTTTGATGTAAAGCACTTTGTGACCCCTCTTGTCTGTGAAAGGTGCTATATAAATACAGTTTACTTACTTACTTACTTTCAACTGAGGGAAGGTGGAGTTGCTATTAAAGCAATATAGAACTTTTGTTCAAACCTTCCTTACATGAAAGTTCACACACTGGAGTTATAATCCCTTTCTACAGACACACGCCCACCCCAACCTTCTCAAACTTCTATTCCATACATTTAACATGTCTAAAAAGTTGTTGCATGTCTCGTAGTATGTATTTACAAGGTTTTTAAAAACGCAAACTCAAATTGGTGTAGTGCTTCATTTAATTTAGATTTTTAATCTAGAATAGATCTCATCTTATCTTAGTATTATTTAATGCCGAATGCCGTCATGTGGATTTACTGTATATTGAAGCAACTTCACTATAAGTTTCTTCTCGTCAGTTGTGCAAATAATATTCTAATTCTATACGAAGGCATGGATTTATTGAATTGAGATCCGACATGACATAGTTGGTTGAAGCTGGTTGGGAGAATGTCCAGACTGTGCAAAGTCATCAAGGCAAAGGGTGGCTACATTAAATGTAAAATATATTTGAAATATATTAAACGAAACACTTTTTTGGTGTTTCAGATGTCTTCATTATTATTCAGGACAAATGTACTTATTGTAAGTCACTTATTGTACGTGGACTTCACAGACCAGGCACCTTTGCATTCACATCAATGGAGGCTATAAAAGGCGAATGTTTCTGACCTCCAGCATGAGTTGTGTGAACTCCTCGTTGCTGAGGAATGGAGGCTTCCAGTCCTGTCTGATCTCACTGGACTCCGACTGGGCGGCGATCTCTGTCGGAGGAGGGGAGAGAGAGAGAGAGCGATTACAGTTACAAATATTTAAATTAGGTAATTTAGCAGACGCTTTATCCAAAGCGACTTACAATGAGTACAATTACAAGTACAGTATTACAGGAGTATTATCATTACATGGAGCAGGTAGATGTTAGGCATCTTGCCCGAGGATGCCTATAGGTAGGCTGGGCTTGTTGGGGATCAAACCCACAACCTTCAGGTAGGAGTCAAACTAGAATGTGAAAACTCGAATTTAACGTTTGCATGCTCATTCCCTCCAGTTAAAAGGAAATATGTTTTCGTGGTGGTTAGAAAATATTCAATACAATACATTGATTACATTGTTTGTTTGTAGATATGAGAAAAACAATCCAGCAACAAAGCAATAGCCAGGCAGTTAGGACACGCTACAGTAAATGGAATTAAATTATTGCAGAAGTAAGAGTAGTAGCATAGGTGAGCGAAAGATTAATATAGCAATAAAAACAATACGATTTATTTACTGAACATAATGTCATGATTTAACATAATTTTATTAATTTAATTGCCTATATGTTAAATAATTTTATACGACTGTATTTGTTATTATTGAGCAGAAAAATTAAGTAGTAGCAAATACAGTAGTGTATTTTTTTGTGTGCTGCATTTTAACTAAAGATAAAGAAAGCTGAACTCTGTCACCATCACACAGGCAGCTGCATTGGGAGCCATTAGAACAAAGGGGGTTTTAGACCTTACAGTGTAACCAATACATCTATTATCTGGTAAAATAATGGTAACCTAATAATCCCATGAGCAAATGGTCCAGTTAACAGTGGAATCCGATATGTTATAATCGTGTTTACTGCACACTCCTCAGTCTGTGTCTGGAATTACCCTTGTGGTTGAAACCAGCATTACAAAAACACTGTTGTTTTGCACCTAGGAGCACTTGGCCACGAGTGCTCAAAGGCTCACAGCTTCTCTACATAGTTTGGTCTGGAAATTTGGGGTTCTGGGGTTTGTATTTGGGGTTCACTACAACGCAATTGAGGAGTGTACCTTTAACATATTAGTGAGTCATTAAACATAACACATAAGCATTGAATGGTGAATGCAATTTGCGCTTACATTTAATGAATCTATTTATCTCTAATAAAATCAGCAAAAAGGTATAAAAAATGCAAAATGGACAGAGACTGAGGTGTAAAATTATAACATTATTTCTGCAACATACATACATACATACAGTACATACATACATACATACAGTATGTACTAATTATTAGGGATTAAAATGTTGTTAAACTGGTTAAAGTTTGTTGTATGCTAAAATGTTTAAAAGAACAAAATTATGGTGGAATAGGCAGAGCCACAGGTGACGGTTGCACAGTAAGGCAGCAAGATTTAATTATAGTCAGCTTATATCAATATCATAACTGTAAAGGAAATCCCTTGTTAAAAATAGATCTTAAGCGTATCCCCCGGCTCCATAAAAAGAGCAATAAAAGCACTAGGAACCTGGGCTCTTTTACAAGCTCGGGCACCAACAGTAAATGGCACGCATAATAAATGTTCATTTGCCTCCGGAACCTAGACATGTGAGCAGAGCGCCGCCTACTGACCTTTGTGTTTACACAGGAAGTCGATGCTCTTCTGCAGAATGGTGGACTTGTCCATCTTCCTGGTGTTGCCTGGCAACATGGTGCCGAGTTCCTTGATGAGAACATTGAACTGGTCTCGCCGTTTCTTCTCGGACTTGTTACGGGACACTCTGCGGTGCAATAACAATATCACATTTTTGCCTACAATTTAAGATATTATATTTATCAGTGGTTTTTAGTCACAACCCCCACCAAAAGAACTGCCCACTGTTTGGGACCGCCTCGTATGGCCGCAAAATAGCAAGAAAATGGCGTAAAAATATATATAAAAATAATAAGCACCATTGAAGAAAATACTTTCTTTATTTCAAATATTTTATTAACATTTATAAATCATCTTGCCAACCCCCCAAAAGCATCTCTGCTTTTACATAATATAACATAATATTTTTTTTAATTTCCCCTTTTCTGCTTTTTGCCAACGTACTCTGTTTTGACACACCACCAAGCAAAATGTCCACATTTAATATGCAGCATTGACAATGTAGACAGCATTCCTGGTGTGCAGGGCAAATTACAGACAAACTGTGACCGGCGTTTTCTCTGTGGGAGGGTTTACGTACCTGTTTACTCAGCGTCTCTGTTGGTTTATCAAACATGAATGAAGCCTGGGGTGTGCCAAACTGTGCCACACCTTATCACTCTTTACGAGCGGGGCTGGCCAGCCGCTGTATCTAATACTGGAACTAGAGCCAGGGAAAGCCCTTGAGTGATACATAACGACAGACCGCTCGCTGTCTTACCGTTTCGCTTTGTCCTTTTCATCTTCTTCCATCAACCCATCAAAGATGCTGCAGTCATCCCTGTGGGAGGAGACACACGGATACAGATATTTACTGACTTTCTGAGTGTTTCCCCCAGTGTTGTGCCTGAACGCGTTCATTGAATGATAGTTCATGAACTCGTTCATATTTTGGGCGAACGTGAACTGAACGTA
>JAOEHI010000664.1:0-13502 GCA_025447815.1 Percopsis transmontana
ATTAAAAAAAAAAAATAAAAAAAACACAAATTTTTTAAAAAATAATAAAAAGTTTTTTAAATAAAACCCCCCCCCCCCCCCCCCCCAAAAAAAAGCATCTTGCAACCCAGGGGGTCCTTACCTGAACCCACAGTTTGAGAACCACTGCTCTACACTGCCTATGTTGGCTCCTCTGCCAATGCCATTATCCATTATCTCTTAATGGTATCCTGTATAAAGGTACCCTTGTCATACCATTTCATATGCAGTATGTACTTTATCCAAACGGTTTTCCAGGCATTCCCAGGCATTACCCTAACACCCTTCCATATTTTAATACCTGTAATTCCCCTCACCCCTTGTTTTCCAGGACGATACAGGCCAGTCTCCGGACAGTGACGCACCACATCTTCAGCCCTGTCAACACAAAGGACATATTAAAGGGGACAGGAAATTGCAACCATACAAGGCTCCCAATGCGGGGTCCACTCTCCATGGAGACCCCGTTAAGAACATAAAAATCTCCGCCGCAGGGCAATTAAAGCCATCTTTGGCCGCAACGAAGATCCCAGCTCAAGAATCAATCATCTCCCAAGCGGCGTTAAGAGTAACTGCATTCCACATCTTTATTAAGTCTTGAATAGATTTTTTAAAAAATTTTCTCTGTGAATTTGTGCTATGTACTGTGACATGGACTGCTATTATTTATTATATTGTTTATTTGTTAGATAGCACTAGCATTACTACTTGATATTTGTAATATTTTGTTTTCTTTATAGCTACAGATCAAAGTATCCGGTCAGTGTAGTGGTTTGGGTATCAGCATTGCTGGAGGAAACAGTTCTTTACCTTACAAAGACAATGATGAGGTGAGTGCCCATGCAGATGCCACAAAAATGCCCTATAGGCTTCAGACTGGAAAGAGTGGAACAAGATTCCAGTGTGTGTAATGGTTGCAATGGCTCTTGTTCACTGATATACCAATTAATATGTCATATGACCTCAAATAATATGCACTTCTTTCAGGGTATCTTCATTTCCCGAGTTTCAAGATGGGGGCCTGCAGAAAAGGCAGGGGTCCACATTGGAGATAGATTGCTAGAGGTTTGAGAGAGTTCTCTTTTCATGTTCATAGTAACTGCAACTGTACAAAAATGAGTACGGTGACAATAAAACAAACTTGTCTGTGTTATCGACACATGGAGGCCGTTGTTCCCCCTGTGGCCAGAGGAGGGCATTGTAAGGCAGGCAGAAAACTGGCAGCTTATCGTTCTGTCAATGAATTTGCTTAACCAACTGTTTTCCTGCCAATTACAGAATAGAATAAATAACAATGTGAAAATTCACTCTTTATATTGCAATGGGAAAAAGTTAGTTTTAGTTTTTAGTACCTTGACTGTAAATCAACTTGTTATTTCCAGAGAATTCTTGGTGTAGGCTGGTATTGCTTACTTTAGTCACCTACCTGTGACTTGTGCTCCTAGTGTATACTGTCACTGGGCCTAAATTTATCGTCTGGCGTCGGCCATTCTAGGTCAATGGCCTTGACATGCAGGGAGTGACCCACCACGAAGCAGTCAGCGCTCTCAGGAATGCTGGGAGCTGTGTCAAGATGAAAGTACTTAGAGAGAAGTTGCTGCCACGACAGGTTTGTGTCGAAGGCAGCTCTGTTGCCCATGAAATGGATGTCTGCATGACCAGAGAGCATTGCAACCAGGATATAAAATGCCAAATATCCAAAATGCCTACAGTGGAGAGCCCTATAGATTGCATATCCAAGAAGATTGAGGCAATTGTGTGCAATGGAAATGTAAGTGATACCAGTTAAATCATAAAACAATTTCATGGGGTAGTGTGCATTAATTGTTCACTGGGGACAGAGCTGTAAAAAAAAAACAACGATTGAAGTAAAAACGCTAATTTTACTCATTTATATATAGCATATAGCCTACTACCTGGCCAAAACGGGATCTTTTTTAATTTCAATTACATTTAAAAAAATGACTTATACTGATTTTAGATATACTGTACAGTACCACTAATTTTCTTAGGCATGCATAAATGCATTTACAACTTTATTTTTTTGTTTGTTTTTGTATAATTCTGCATTCCAGTCTAGTTGGGAGATCAGCGCTAACTGGTCCTTATTCAAGCAGCAGCCAAACGCCTCGATAGAGAACAAAACCGGAGGGAAAAATCTGATGACAGTAAGTAGTTTTTCACACAACATGGCAAGCAAAACCTACTAAATTAATTAATCAGTTTTTTTTTTAATTCACAATTTAGTCATCCAACACAGTCAACACGATAACAAACCAAAAATATTGACAGTGACTGCCATTGAAGCTTGAGGTCAATATAGTTTCTGAGATAGCAACCACCAAACCAGCAAACCTCAAATGCTTGTTTATTTTCTTTCCTAATCCTGTGCGTATCCTTGCATATGATCCGACAGATACCGCGGATCATCCTCACTCATCCCTCTACCTCAGATGAGGACGTGGACCCCCTGTCACAGAGCACTGATGGGGCAGAGGCGCTAAGCGACTTACATTTTCAAGATGATCACGTCCACTCTGATGTGCTCTGCAGTACTTTCTACCCACATTGACCACAGCTACAGGGAGTGCATGTGGAGGTATACTATTGATGAGTTGCCTGTTTTTGGTACTGAAAGTTTTATTGTTATATGATGGGATTTTGTAATACTGTAACTGTAACCAGCTGATTTTTATTTTTATGCTTCAGTGTTAGTATAACTGAATTGCTACCACTATAATGCTATAAGCTTATATTATATATGTCAGTTGCAAGGATGACGTTTTAGGGCAGCCATGTTTGTGTAATTGAGGCAGGATTAACCAACAAATGTATAATGTCATCATGCAATGTGTTAAAATGAAAGACCCTTTGCCAAATCCTCTCCAATGCGTGCTTGCAGATAGTGTCCGTGACAACGTGAAGCTCTTGAACCTTTTGTGGTGTGTACTCAGATAAAATGCCACATGCCAGAACTAGCTGTGTAACACGAGGGAGTCATTCAGGGTCTTGTGACAGGCTAAACCCTGCTTCACATTTACCAACACCTGCGGTCTGAGCTAAACTTTTCAAAGCTTCCACCCTTTTTTGCTGTAATATTTTTCAAAGGTAGCTTGGAAATGGACTTAAAAATTTTTTTTTTTTCATTTTTCATTGTATAAATGTTGCAGTGATTGTAAACTGTTTGTGTACAGTTCCTCCTCTCAATAACTGGTTGTATTTTCCATTACAAATATGAATATTATGGAGTGTAAATCTCAAACAGAATTGACAAATATTGCATTAAACCACCTCAGTACAGATCTTTTTCTTCATATTGGATATCTAGGAGCTTGGATTCTTATTTTACAATAAATGCTTTACCATTCCCCTCCTTGATGGACTCTATCGCTATGTTTCCATAGTCATGAATTTCAGCCTGACTAACTTGCCAATTTATTCAGGGTGACCAAGCAGAGTGTAGGGCTTCAGCAAGTTGCTTGTACATTATTTTACAGTACACCTGGCTAATGGATAAGCCTTGTTTCAGTGGATTGAACCTGTAACCTTCAGAATATGCACTGCAGAGCATCGACATGTGATTGTATCCATTTTATCTAGAGTCAGTGGCCATTGGTGCCCGCCATGGGCTGCCTGCTGCCACCTCAGCTAGATGGATATACAGTATATAGTGTCTGGGGACATTATTGTTGATAGTTTTATCTGAGAAGCCAGACCACAGAGTATTGTTCACCGAGTGTTAATCTTCTCGTTACCCTGCACTTGGAAAGCACATCCTATGTGCCATACTAGATGTTGAGTCAATTATTGGGGGGAGGGAAGTGTCTTGGTTTCCCTCAAGAGGCTCCCAGTATGAACCACTGGAAGGAGTGTGTATTTGTTTGATTCACAAATAAAACTGGGACTCTGGGAAGATTATTGGTTGTTGTGAGTGCTGTGTTTTTTTATTTTTATAAAACACACATCAGTATGAATTTAAACTTTGGCTCTAAAAGTAAACTTATAATATGTTGAAAGATGTTTTTTTTTTACATTTATTCCAGGAAGGTAATTTGACTATTCAAATCATATATTTTGTATTATATTGTGGCTTACAATGAGTACAATTACAGGAACAGATAGGCATCTCGCTAGGCCAACTAGGTTTCAAACCACATAAAATGCCATCAACACACTAAATCAGCACCATGCATTTTAATTCAAAAACTTTTGGACAATGGACAATTTCTGTGAACACAGAAATTGTCCATCATTCGTGGCAGAAACCTGAGTTGTGAAGCAAGGGCATAACTTTGGGTCGAACAATTGGGGGGTTGAGGTCACCACCCATGTAACAGGGGTCCGGGGGCATTCCCCCTCAAAGATTTTTATTTTGTGTGCAAAAAGCCTGTTTCACATGAATTTTAAGGGGAAGAGTTGCTTGCTAATTACATTGAGTTGAGAAAACCATTAAAAAACAGTTAATATATTTCATCATGACGATATCATTAATTGGGGGGCTTTTATTGCCCGGTTTTGATTATGGGGTTACCACCCCCCTATAATTTACACTCATGGGTGACACTGTGATTAACTCATATAGTGTGAGCACCCCTGTAGTTGGGATTGGATCATACAGTGTCAGTGCTACAGTCTCAGGGCTACAGATCGGGTGAGATTAGTGTATACCCGGCTTAAGATGGAATGGAATGTTTGACAAATAAAATTTATCACAGAGAAAATATATTGATTGATATATTTAGGGGAGCTAATGAATATTTTAGACCTAAAATCGGCCAAGCTATGTCACTGTTGATAATAATATCATAGTATGGTTAGTATTGGCAAAACAGCGATCTGATTGTTATTGCTGGGAGGTGCCTGGTGGAAATAGACAAGAGCAGCTGAGAGGAATGAAGAATGCAGTGGTGATCTTAAAGGATTAGCATCTAGTCGCGAGGTCTACTTTCGCTCCTGATAGTGGGAATAGAGAGTATACCTACTGGCAAATAGCAAGCAAATTAACATGTCTGGATACTCCCGGAAAGTCATTATATGAAAAAAGAGCCCTTTTCTTGCTCTTTTAATGTCTTCAAATAGATTTATGTAATTTCATGGCAACAGGCATGACTCATCTTTCCCATTCTTTATTCATAAATAGAGGCCAATAAAAAAACATCACAATAGTCTTTGACCCCACTTAATATTTAATGTAATGTAAAGCAATAAAAATTAATTATCAGACATCAGGTTTTTGGTCTAAGACATCAGCATGGGGCCTGCTATTACATGTGTACATTTACCCTGCCAAAAAATAAATAAATGCACAGTGCTTATTAACTTAAGAGAGAAACATTTTTAGGATGTCTATTCGATTTAGAGAAATTTCACAAAAAAAAAGACCTGTACTTTATTGAAAATCTGTGATACTGTGATTATATTTTCACTGCTTATTGTTTCAGCATGAGAGTGCAACCCCTTTCATTATCTTCAGGCTCAGGGAGTGTCAGTCTATTGAAGGATCGTCACACACACACACGCACACACACGCACACACACGCACACACACGCACACACACGCACACACACGCACACACACGCACACACACGCACACATGCACAACCTCTATGCAATTCGGCATTTGGAGGTGAGATGAAACACCAGTGCATAATCTGTCACTAAACCAACAGAGGCCTGCCATAGCAACAGACGCAGTTGATATTTCCTCATTGAGGATGAGGAGGATGAACCTCCCTAAACAATTAAAAAAAATAAAGTTAATATTTCCAAAAATGTAATGACATGTAATAAATGTAATATTAATAAATCATCTTCAAATGATCTTTTAATCCTCTAAAATACTTCAAACCACAATTTCCAAATTCGCTTCAGCTCTCTCCGAGCGATGTCAAAATGTGTT
This sequence comes from Percopsis transmontana, assembly GCA_025447815.1. Classification (NCBI taxonomy): domain Eukaryota; kingdom Metazoa; phylum Chordata; class Actinopteri; order Percopsiformes; family Percopsidae; genus Percopsis; species Percopsis transmontana. The sequence goes on from JAOEHI010000664.1 coordinate 5,919, forward strand.
GGAGAGAGACCCGGAGAACAAGTGCTCCCTGTAATCCCCATAGCCCCATAGAGTACAATGCTAACTAATGCTACTTTCATTTTGCTATCTCATCTTTTCCATGTAAAAAAGTTGTCAAATTCTAGCTCGCTGCATCTATTGCAGATCTGGAGAAAAATTGCGTGAGGGTGTCAAAGAGGGTGATCCTACATATTAGTATTTTACAATTGCATATTATTTTTAAATTGTATAGTATTTTCAAATTGGCGGAGGCCAGGCAAGAAGGTGTAGGCTAGACACAATTAGAAAAATACGTCTATGTTTTGGCCACTTGAGACAGGCTCCAAAAGCGAGAAAATGCAGATTTTGGCACTTCTGCGTTGGATTCATTTTTCAGCACCTGAGGTTGCCGCTTGGTAAAATCTGCACAGCCCCACAGGTAACTTAGCATTTTGCATGAAATGGCAATAAATAAATGTATAACCTCAATAACTACGTGTCAGTCCATTTGACGTGAAAATACAATTGTGAGATGAAATGCAGAGACCAAATTAGATTAAAGTTGTTCTCAATTCCAGTCGGTGGTCAGTGAAGCTGCTCTCTCTCCCTCAACACTCTCACTCAAGGGAGAGGCAGTAACAGCAGAGGTCCCAGTGTGGTAGAGACAGCAGCAGGTCCCAGTGTGGTAGAGACAGCAGAGGTCCCAATGTGGTAGAGACAGCAGAGGTCCCAGTGTGGTAGAGACAGCAGAGGTCCCAATGTGGTAAAGACAGCAGAGGTCCCAGTGTGGTAGAGACAGCAGAGGTCCCAGTGTAGTAAAGGCCGGTGCAGATGATCAAGCAGCACAGTTCCAAGCATTCCATTCACAGGGAGAGACGTAGTATGGTCACATGTTGTCGTTTGTCCACCCAAACCCCCACTTCACACCGGCTACCACCACAAGTATATTTCAGATGTGTGGGAAACACTACAATAAAGTCAGACATTGGTCAGCGTCTATTCCACTGAGTGATGGGCACTTGGCATTTTTTTCTGGTCGCAAGAATTTTTTTCTGGTCGCAAGAATTGAAAAACCTTCAACTTTGGGTAAAAATCAGAGCTCGTCACTGTCCCTTTTTACACAGCCATCCAGTCACAGTGGAGGAATTAGGTACTTGAAACACATCACTTCCACAGATATTCTGTATCATAGCAACCAAAGCGTCTCAACTGAAAAAACGTCCCTCCAAAGCCCAGCACTGCCAGCTGTGCGTTTTCAGAAGAGCGACTGGTGTTTTCAGCCGACAAAAAACGCTTTTGTGGACATGGGGTACTAAGTGTTGCTGATGGGTGGGCAGGGATGGGCCAAGTTACTTTGTATCAAACTGCATTCCACCACAGACGGGCAGCGGGCATTCTACCACAATAGTCAGGCTCTGTAGTGTTACATGCACGAAAATTAGCCCATTTTCCAGTGGTGTGGTATTTTCTTGGGTAAGCAAAGACAAATGAGTCGTGTTGTGATGATTTCTTTTGCAGCGTTTTGTTATTTCGTGGAATATCGTTTACCACTCCCCACTGCCCTGTTAACGTTTAGACCACGTGCCTTTAAACCTTGTTAGATAGCTATTTTGATAAGATTTGCGTCACTGAAAATCTTTTCCTCATCTACATTTCATCTACATTTCCTTCATCTAAACTTAGCATTGAAAGTGCAATGCCATTTACTGTATAGTTCTCCCCCCTTCATTGCAATGGTGTCACTGTCTCAGTAACGTCTATGTCTAAATTAACATTACCTCCGAAGTTCAAAGACACACACAAGACCTATGCCTTATAGGCATAGGTCTTAATCAAAGAAAACAATCTCTTTGATTATTAAAAGCTCACCTACCATGACGTTTGTGGTCCATAAAGCTACTGTATCTTATAGTTTTATACTCAATATTAAGTTTCTTATAACACAGCCAACAATTTGAGACTGTTAAGACTTAAGAAATCAACTAATCAGGGATGTATTCCCACCATCACCGTAGCCATGCAAACACTTAAGATTAAAACATTATTATCAAGGCAACCTTTCTGAGTGCAGTTGATATACAGTACATCAATGAGTCTATTTAGAAAGTGTTTTAACTTAATAGATCCAATAAATGAATGTTGCCTAGTTTGCTCCTCTCTTTTCTCCATTCAATATAGTGAAGTTAATTAATTTGTTCAGGTCTCACACAAACACACACAGACTATCAACACTCATGCAATCATCTCTCTCTCTCTCTCTCTCTCTCACACACACACACACAGACACAGACACAGACACAGACATTCACTAAACACACAAACACACAGAGACACACTCACACAAGAACAAATTTCTTTCACTTTCTGGACCTAAATCGTCAAGCTGGCCACACTGTGCTTAATATCACTTGCAATACAACATTTAGCCCAGATAATTACAGTAACACAGTAATTTTATTACAGTAATGGCTGTGCATGTGTGTTTATTTTTTACAGAATACATTGTGGGATCATCAAGAATGTTGACTACAATAGATTCTCTGTATATAAAAAAGTGTCCTCTCTATTTCCAAAGCCACCAGCCTCCACAGCATAGCAAATTAATTTGCACGTGAAACTTTTTTTCTTTGTAAGATCTCTGTAAAATCTGTAAGATTTTGGCTAATTTGTTGAGCAAAATATGGAAAAATATGATTGATGGCCAATGTTGCGGGAGAATAGTCAGTAAACATATGCTTATTCTAATGCCTAGCCAAGCCTTTCCATTCAGAAAAATGAATGTTCTGCAGGTAAAAGGTTAGCCTAGAATCCAGGAACAAATAGCTTTGTTGCTAGCAGTTAACGTTGTCAACATTGTTATCGGTGCACAGAAGGCTGACTGCTGTCTGAAAGCTATTTGTGGATATGAAGTGGCTATAAAAGGAAGACAGCAAGGCCATTCACACACCAACCAACTTAAGAGCCGTCATATTCTGTATCTGGCCTTCTCGACATACATTTTCTAAAGAGTATTTCTAATGCCTGGACAAAAGGAGACATCTGAACTACAACGAAGAGCATGAATGAGACTCTGGCAAAGGTAAAATGATTGTGGATTTTTGTTGTTAGAGTTTCCTGCAAATTGTAAGATATGCTTTACCTGGCCCTTAAGTGCCAGGTTTCATTCTGAAAAGTAAACCTTTATACCACTATAAATAATTGCTACATTAATATGTTCAATGAACCACAACTACTTCACTTCACTACGTCACATTGTCACATTTGACTCCACTGATATTAGATCAGACTAAGACAAACTGTGAGACAGGTATACTTTTAGCCATCCTTGACATATTTTGATAGATACTACAAATACATGATGAAAATATGTTTTGTGGGCATGCACAGAGCCCCCTAGTGGAGGCTTAGCCCCCCAATCCATGAATCTCTAGTGAGGTCCCTGGCCGATATGCTGTTCTCCAATTGATTATAACAAGTGTTCTTTTTGATTTTGAACTTAAACTTTTAGTCTAACAGTATGGTTTATGTGCCAGCTTTTATAGGGAAGAATAGGTGTTGAGGGAGGCCCCCATGCCTGTGTTAGCTTAGGGCCTCCAAATCACAAAGTCTGCCCCTGATTCCAAACATCATGTAGCTTCTTTTAATCTGGAATAATTAACTGAATAAATAATGGCTTCTTTTCTGTCTGAGCAGCTGCCAGAGGGCTATATTTGTACACCCTATTTTCCCTAAAAAGAGGAGCAATATTTCTCTGCAACAGTCAATTGTTTATGGTATATGGTCTGAAATATTTTAGATTAAGCGCTAAATGTAAACACACACAGTACATGTAGATTGTGCATGTTTGCATTCAGTATATAGTTTTACGAGTGTTGGGATAGAAAATACCACATTGTTCACAATACTTAAATACTTACTTATTGGGAGACATTGGGCTTGTACTTGTTTCATTGTGTCTTCATGTGAGTATCTACTTTTAAATTAGCATAGAGGGTGGTCTACTTCACATAATGATTTACTAGTGTTTGTTGTTGATCTTTGGTACGGGTTACATTCCACACAAAAAAAGAAAACAGAGTGAGATCAGGCACAGTTAGGCAACAGGCAATCTTCGTCAGGGAACCCTGCGGTCTCGGAAATATGATCTAGAGTATGAGAACGGCATGACCTCAGCAGCACTCTGACCAATTTAACATCTAACATAACTGTCAAACCAGTAGGAAAGGTTTCCTTTTCACATTTTGATTTGCTTACTAACTACAGGAAACACAGATGCAGAAGTTATATATGGAACATTAATACATAAATAAAAGGAGGTTTATAGGATAACACTTTGTTTTTCCAAGGGTCTGTGGTTCACAGAAGAGCTGTATGCACTCAACTGGGAAGGTGCACACCAAGTACAGATATACTGTTTGAATCTAGCTGTTGCTGTCACATGTCATCCCTGTGCCTTAGACATCTGTCACAGACTGTCCATTTCTCTACTATGTGATAAAATATATATCACTAAGTCACATACTATGCCATTTTGATTTTTAAACATACTTACAGTATATTGTAAATATTATGTATATTACATCGTACTTAAGAAAATACACATCGGCTTCATGATCCCTTGGGCAACATAAAATCTAAACCTCTAACATACTGTATACCATAAAAATATACCCACACACACACATATACACAACTGAAATTGTATTATTCATGCATCCTTCATCATCCAATCAGAGTAATGTCAGTGTATATATTTAAGTTGCATGTATCTGAATGTCTGCATGCCTGCCTGCACATCCACTAAATGGATATGGACCTCTTAAGAACAGTTTAAACCTTGACAAAAAAGAAAATGTAAAAGACAATGTAAGTCTATAAATTCAAATTCTATAAACTCAATGTCCCTCATTCATGCGTTTCTAAAGTTTAAATTGCCTTTGTGTAGGCTATTTAATGCCTGATGCACAATGTCAGTCATGCCTATAATATCTACATACTTGAAGAGCATAAATGGTCATTGTAATTTTGATTTCGATTGCCATCTTGATTATCTTATAGGTCCTAATTGACTAGTGAGAGTATTTAAAGCACTTCTTTCTGACCTGCAGATACAGGGCAGCAACCATGTAACATTTTTCAGATTGGGTATATAGCTATAATGCATTTCACAATGCAGGAAGCTCTGAATATATCCTATGACAATTTCTAGGCTTACAGGCCTAACTTCACTAATGATTAATGGAAGGTATAAACATTTTAATCTGAAATAGCCTACTTCTTGGGGCATCCTTTTTTCAGTGGAATCCGCGTTAATTGCATCTTAGATTTTGGTCCACGTTTTCCCTTTCTACAAACCTTTAATGCTACTTTTGAGGCTGCCAAATAAAACCTCCACACCCGCATAAATTATGGGTGTATTATATATAAATAAGTACAGGTGCGGTGCATTTTCACTTCCATGACTTTATCCAATTTATCAATCAATCTGCAATGACATCTACGCTCATTTTTATCTACGCTACAGTTTCCTGAATCACAAATGATCGTAAGTCTCTTCCCATGCTTGAATCTGAGATATTTTCTGAGAAGGTCTTTACCTAAACCAAGCATGCCAAATACACTATGTGTGCAAAAAATATTCTTCATGCATTTTGAATATGTTCTGTTTAATTGTTTTCCATAGGACAAAATGAGAAAGACGATGAAAATGAAATTATAATAATCTAAATGTATAAAAATCTAAAAATCCTCTACTTTGATGTTAAATCTAGTCAGTGAAAATAACTCGGCACCAAAGGGATTGAAATTATTTACAGTAAACAGTAAAGAGAATGTTTGAGGTTTAGCCTGTAATAATCAGTTTCACTGCATTATGCTCTTCAGGAGAGAATAGCTGAAATAGAAACTAATATAACAGTTCCACAGTGACAAAATACAGTCTCAAGTGTCTGCTGTAATGACTGTCACTGATAACCAAAGGAAATTACCCTCACAGATGTAGCAGGCCAAGGCGGCAGAGAAAGGCCACATTAAAGCACTACCCCCTCCTCTCCCTCCCTCCTCTCTGAGCCTATCGGGACACGACCACCCTTTGTTTGTGGAAAGCCCTGGTTCGTGTGACAAAACCCCTCCCATACCTCTCCCAAACCAGGAGGGTACACTAAAAGGGCTATGTGACCCCTAACATATAAATGAATACTAGCAAACTCAAAACTCCAGGAACTTCCCAAAATGGAGTTTTGACCCAATGTAAGAGTTCAAACCCCTAATTCAAAGTGCCCAATAATAACGCAATCCGGACACTTTATCTAAAACCAACACTGGAGACACTGCACCAGGTTCTTCTGGGTATCTAGTGAGACCTAGACCAGTTTGTCCTGGTGAGATAAGCTTGGACAATGCTACCCTCCCCTCTCTTGTACCAAGAGGAGAGATACTAAGACTCTTTTGGCTAATGTTTTTCTTCAGCTATGGGAATGAATATTCACATTTGGGTGAACACATAATATTAGGCCCTATACTGTGCTTTTTACATTGCCTATTTATGATTGTTGGTGTACATCTGAAGGTAATGATTGCATTTGAATGTTGACATTTTATGTGGTAACAGTTGTTGGACCTGGGTGAAAGTAGAGATAAAGTGTACATTAACCAGGATCGATACATACAGGGAGATGAAGGCGTGTCTTTCCCGCCTCAGTCAAAAGGATACACCTCTATGTTCCACCCTAAAATGCCCCTTTTGTCATAATTAATTTAAAACCAAAGTTTTACAGAGATTCTCTCTCTTGAGCCAAAAACAAAGAGCTAGCCCATTTGATGTCTATATTTCTTAGTTTTTTAGTTTATATAATTTTTATATACGTTTTCACATTTGATCGTTAATCGACTTGTGTTATATAATCCAACGTGCCTTAATAATCTAATTAGTGTAGGCTGAATCACCCAATAACGACACTTGGTCGGCCTTTTTGTCAAATAACAACCAGCTTTATATTTTAAATTCCATTGTGAGGACATCTTATAATAGCGGGAACATTATTCTGGACGCGCAAAGACGCCTTTGTCTCATGCCAAAGACTCAAGACTCTTCAGTCCTCAAGACAATTCAATTATTAAATGCTACAGCGAGCCTCTCGCTTATTTGAGGTGAAGATTAGAACTGTGTTGTTGCAAGAATGCGACAGTGAGCCCTATATATGGTTTCAATCACATCAACGAAGAAAGAAAATCCAGCAAAGATTTACTCGGAAGGACAGATGAGAAGACTGACCAAGGCCAAACCCCTCTGGGCCTTATCACTTAAGAACATTTGCACCAGCTCATCTGTCGAACGACAACCCAGTGACCAAAGCCAGGTGAGCCATCGGAAGAGCAGAAGCAAGATCTGAGCGCTAGCCGGTGCCAACAGCTGGGTCGGCGTCAGAACGAAGCTAATGGGGGGGCATTTGGGTAGACGCGGGGGGGCACCAAAACTGATTTTCGAGAAATCTATTATGTTTATGCTTGATAATATGAGCTTCCAGGTTACAAGCGGCTGAAATGGGTTTCCTCAGGAGGGTGGCTGGCGTCTCCCTTAGAGATAGGGTGAGAAGCTCAGTTATC
>JAOEHI010000665.1:0-13500 GCA_025447815.1 Percopsis transmontana
GTCGCCCCGCCTTTTTGGTGTACGACACCCTTGGGTTACCAATTCACCCCCCCCCCCCCCCCCCCCCGCCCACACACACACACACACACACACACACACACACACACACACACACACACCTTATGATGGCCTGCCAATGAGATGAAACTCCACCAGTCATACCCAGGCCTCTTTTTAGTTTGTCCTATTTCTTAAGGCCCCCTGGCTGTACTCCGAGGGCACGAAAAGATCTATCCAAATATGCTCTCTTTGGCCCTGTTTGAGCTTTATGCTTGGCACACAAGCCCAAGTTAAGAGGGGAAGGACATTCGGCTTCTAGATAAATCTTGGAGGAGACATAAAATGCGTGCCCTCAAACTAAAAACAACCGTTTTTCCAGCACATACCAGCTCTGTGACCCAGGGCCATTAGGTTCCAAACTAGTATCATTTTCAATAATGTCAACCTTTCTCTTATGTGCAACCAATTCTTATAGTTAGTTTATTTTTTTTATAGGAAAGATTTTGCCTGCCAGGCAGCTGTGTGTATCCGCATGTCGCCGAAGTGTACACTAACCTCTCCGCCGTGACACGGATCTAATAATGTTTCACTGAAAGTCCCACATACCAGCGCTGCTAATCTCTTCCTCGTTGGGGCTAACCATGCCAGGGCACTTCAGGATGCGAGGAAAACCAACAAGAGCATGAAACCAGATGTCACCAGATGCCATTATAGTGTGTAGTCGCGGTGGTTGGCGGCAGATGGCTGCACGCCCAACTGTTTGCTTCAGTCAGACATAGCTCAGCTGGCCCCACCGTAGCCGGCTGGAGGTCACGCCGTTGTTTTGATTTAGGCTAAGCAAGGCATGGCTGTATACCGCCGGCAAAACAGTGTCCCTGACGCTCTGTGTGTGCAGGTGGGCATGTGTGTATTTGTCTCTCTCTCTCTCTCTCTCTCTCTCTCTCTCTCTCTCTCTCTCATATGGCGTGCACACCTGGAGGTCTAAAGGTCGAGTTGTTTAGCCATCCATCATGCTGTCAGATGGAGGTGAACCCAGGGGTACTGGAGTCCAGGAGCCCCCGGTCATTGACACGTTCTAGACAGTACAGCAGTATTCATATGAACAATAGTTCATAGAGTTAAATGGTTAATGGAGTTACAGTTCTCCCAAGCCGACCTCCAGGGAGAAAGGGGCGTGTGCATGAGCCAACAGGCTCCAGTGCATTGTATGTAATGAGAGTACAGATCTTGATAAGCGTTCAGGAAATGTACTTCAGCGTGCAAAATTGCGTTGTCGGCCTCCCCATAGCCTAGGCACCCCCAGGACACCATATTTGCAGTTGGATGGGGCATTTAAAAATGACACACACACAAGCAGGAAATATAGGTAGTGTTATTTCGTTTTGTCCGTTTGCCAATGTTCTTGATCGCCAATAAATTTCCTGAATATCTGACTGAAGAGAGTGAAAGGGCTGGTCAGTGTGTGACCCACAGCAGAAGTGCTGTATTGCATCCCTGCATCGCTACCGAGACACGATGAATTGTAAAATCGCTACGAGCTGGTTATGTATGTCCGAGAAGCCCGGTGACTGCACATTATCCGTTCCAATTGCACAGCTATGTCATGCCATGTGGGCGCAGCAGTTTGCTGCCTGCTGAGTAATTACTAGTGTTATGGGGTTTTATAATATACTGTATCTACTTCCTGTGTTTCCTCTTAGACCTGTACTGTACCCTGGAGGTGGATTCGTATGGGTACTTTGTCAGCAAGGCCAAGACAAGAGTCTTCAGAGACACCTGTGAACCGCAGTGGAACGAGGTCAGGCAGCACGGAGCCTGTTTTTACAAAATGACCTTTATTCTTTTAATACTGCAATCTATGTTAATAGGACATTTTCTTCCCCTCTCCTGTGTCCTCCTGACAGGAGTTTGAGATTGAGCTGGAGGGTTCCCAGTGCCTGCGGATCCTCTGCTATGAGAAGTGTTACGACAAGAGCAAGCTCAACACGGCCGACAATGAAATAGTGGACAAGATCATGGGCAAAGGGCAGGTCCAGGTAAGGAGAGGGCTGGGAGCTGTGTCATGTGTGACCCTGTGGACCATCACAGAAACACACCGCCAGGCTGCTACGCCAAGATGGGCTTATTATTGGGTCATTTTGCTCTACATGTGACTTTTTAATTGGTCGTCTAGCCACTCTGTACAATAGCGGGTGTGTTGTTGGCGACAGTGGCACAGGGGGTAGAGCAGGTTGTCTGGCGTTCATAAAGCCGCTGGTTCGATACCCGCTGACTTCTGACTAAGTGTCCCTGAGCAAGACGCCTAACCCTAACTGCTCCCGTTGTGTTGGATGGCGCCTTGCATGGCAGACACCCACATCGGTGTGTGACTGGGTGGATGTGAGGCAATGATGTACAGCGCTTTGAGTGGCCTGTTTGATACCAAAAAAGCGCTATATAAAACGCAGTCCATTTACCATTTGTTGGTGGTGTGGTGCAATGGCAGCTTCATTAACTAGTCTCAGTGAGAGTCGTTTAAGGGGGGTTTTCCAGCCCCCTCGCTATGAGAGAGGTCCCAATAGAAGTCCCGCTCTGAGTCTTGTAACTACTGTGCACTTTTGAGGACACAGTGGAATCTGCGTTTGGCAACGCACATCTCTCCGCTCCCATTGTCCTAGAGGATTTGCACCACAGCATGGCCAGTGTAGTATTACCGCTTTTTCCAGGACATTCTGTCCACACAATTCAGTTTGTTCAAGTGAAGCTTGACTGCTGTCATTTCCCCCTCTGTGTAGTGGAGCAGCAGATGTTGCCTTTCGTCTTTGCTCCTCAACTTTGGCTTCACCTTGTGAATCTGGGTCAATAATGAGGCTTTTTGTTGTTCCTGTTTTATGCACACGGTTTTCTCAAGTGATGAAATTGTGTCATAGCTAAATGTGAGCCCGTAGCAAAACATTATTCTCTCAACATTTCTGTTCTCTCAGATATGTAAATATCAAATATACAACTGAAAAAATATAGTTAAATGTTTGGTGGAGTGGTTTGTTGTTGCTGCATTTCATGTAAAATAGTTTCCAGTCTCACGAAGAAGCAACATTGCCGTATTGTTGCGCTGGGAATACAAACATGCAGACTGAGAAAGTGGGACACACTTCAGTTACTCACACACGGCATATTTTTAAGAGGGTATGTTTGAAAAAAAGTTGGCTTTGCTTTGTCTTGTTCCCTTTCAAACCTCGATTCTCATCACATAGTGAACCCTTTACACAACTTCAGTGAATAATAAAAACCCATATTGCAATCCCTGCCTGCTTACACCAATTTCCACTGCCTTCACTCATTGACTTTGATGTTTGTCCTTGATTAACAAGCTGCTGTTCTCCCTCTCTGGAGCAGGGCACAATGTTTCTTTCTTTCCACCTTCTTTTGTCTTCTAATTTGAGGCCAGTTTGTTTGGAGAGAGTCTGGTGAAGTGAGCCAGTTTACGCTCTTTGTGGGGAGCCTGTTTAGAGAGAACAGCGTACCGTTTTACCCCCCTGGTGCCGCGGCCTTGGGGGGCCGCTGGCTGTACGTGGGCCCTGAGGAATGCACACATTCTCTGTACATTCAGAGATGTGCGACTTACATGCTTGAGTCACGGTTACCACATCATAGTTCCAGTGGAGTACACACGGCCCAGCTTTGTGTGATTACAGTGTACAGTACGGATAGCTTTGCTGCCAGTCTTCCTGGCTGTCAGCATTATCAAAGGTATTATGTCATGTTTACAGAAGGAGGCAGGCGTATATGTGGAAAAGCTAATGTTACAGTACAGGCAAACAATCAATGTTTAGATCGGTCTCCCAACACCAAGAAAAGATTTGTTGCCTCTTGCTCTTGTTGATTGCAATGTTTTAAATTTTCATAGTTTTCTTTTAACACTGTAGCCAAAGCTATTGGCTTTGTGGAACCTAATTAAAACTGTTCTGTCCTCAAGTCCGACCCTGTAGATGTAAACCTAGAGAGGAGTGAAGCACCACGCCCTGGCTGGGCCACTGGATTAATGAAGTTCACCGCTGTGCTTGGATTGGATGACCTACCCTCTCACAGTTCAGCACAAGCGCACAAGCGCGGGTCTATGCCTGTACGGCAGACGTATGGTTCGCATGCGTTTTGCACAGGCATCACGAGGACTCTCGCCGGCACGGGTGCCAGGCCGAGAGACGGCACGCTGCTGGGAACATCCACTCCCAGCCAACAACAGCCCCCGTCCGGGTCCAAAGGCAACAAATAGCTGCACCACATGTTGTTGGCTCACATGATGGGGTGAAGCAGCCATGGAGAGAATGTTCTGTCCCAGGCGAGAGAGAGAGAGAGAGAGAGAGAGAGAGAGAGAGAGAGAGAGAGAGAGAGAGAGAGAGAGAGAGAGAGAGAGAGAGACAGACAGAGAGACAGAGAGAGGTGTATAGGGACAAAGGAGCTCTGTCTCATCATCAAAGAGATAGAAGAAAACGTGAACACTGGGACCTTTAGAGATGGTATCTCTGATGTTATCTCGCCCAGGCACGCACAGAGATAGTTCTTAAGACATTTTAGGACATTCCAGTATGCCAGAATAGTGGCCTTGTGGTCGTGGATAGACTCCAAGACGGGCTCGCTTCCTGTTTGGCCACAACTAAAAGCACAGTGTGTATGATTACACTTCTTGTTTTGGACTTACGCATACGTAGTGCATACGTGAGCAGAACTACACTACAAACATAATGCAGAAGTCGCTCCGCCATACTGTTTCAAATCCCGTATGCGATTAAAGTTATCAATTTTCTCCCCAACGCTATACCCTTGCTGCCAGAAATGACACGCTTCCAATTAATTGCAGAATATTTGACTGTTTTTGTTGTAATAGCTTTAATGCGTCATGTGGATGTGTCCAGCCTCTGCATTTTTCAGTGGGCCATTATTCCAGCATCCAGAGCACATAGCTGGAAAGATTTGGACTCTGAGCCAGTTTCTTGTTTTCTTTCCTGGTCGAGCTGGGTTTTGGAAAGAGCCTTGGATGTTTTGGTTTGCTCTCCAGAGACCCTGCAATGTTTTTACCGAGACCCTGGAATACTGGATGACCGTAAATGGGCATGTCAGCCTGGAAGTTTCTCTTTGTTACTCGCAGCCATTACTTCACTTGGGAGAAAGCACGAGTGTCATCTCACTCTGTGATGATTTGGGTCGGACGTTTTATTTTGATAGTGGCTGAGGAGTCCTGTGTGGTTATTGATACTTCCTTGTCAGTAATTGATTTACCTCATTTCATAACGTTGAAACCTGCTGTGTAAACAAGCTGTAAACATTTTCTACGCTGTGATGATGAGATCAGGATTATTGCCGAGCATCTAGACAGTCCACACTGACAAAAGAACATTATAAGAGAGGGTTATGTTCCCCCCACCCTCAAAGTGGCAACCTAAGTGCACCCTGGGATATCTCCAAGGAGCTATTTGGGAGGATAAGCTCTACGAGTGATGGTTGAGAAGTGGTGGCCCTGGTGCTGTGTTGCTGTAGGTTGGGTCTTCTATGGGAAGTGTCCAGTATTCATCAGTGAATACTCTCCACTACTTGTTACCTAGCTAAACAGTCATCAATCATGTAACCAAAATTAGCTATATTTGTCTTCATGATTCCTATTTATCAGTGTCAAAAGTAGGACACTAAACATTTAAATCTCTCAAGGAATAACTATTTTCCAATGTTTGAAGCTTATATAAATCTCTAGCTGGCCAGGTCGTGTTTAAATCACTAGCCAAGATGTTATAGAAGCTCTCCTATTGACCCTTATCTGGCTATCTGAGCTCAGAATACTGCTCTTGTGAGGAGCAGCTATGCAGCACTCGAGGTTAACAACTCCCGCTGCGCTGCGTGGCAGAAATGCGTTCTGCCAGCGATGCTTTCATCTCTATCAACCCGACCCCCCCTCGGAACATCCCAGCATCCCCTGGGCTTCGCCCTGTGCTTTCATCTACTCCCGTTCTTCTTTGTACACCCGTCTGAACCTCCTAACCCTGTCTCCTCCTGCTGTCTCCCGCACACACTGAGATGAAAACAGCCTTGGCTCTTCCGTCACACTGTTTGGTCTCCAGAGACTGTAGAATGGAGATGGACATCTTTCACCCGTCACAGAGGCTGTCGGGGCCTGGCTGGCAAATGGAGGTCCCAGCTAGAGCTCGTTCACTCGCGTTGGGGGATTAGGAGCTTTTCCACTGCAGGAACTTGCGGGCCGTTTTTCGAGGGGCGCCCGAAGAGCAAAGGCAACGTTGTAGGCCCGCTGTTCCAGCACCGCAGTGGAACCGTCCCGAAAGGCTGAACGGGCCAGTTAGGGGGCCGTTCCTGTAAACGTTCGCGCCACCTGGGAAATGCCCCGAGTTCCTGCAGTGGAAAAGCGCCTATTGAGTTGTGTTGTGTTGACAGTGCTGCGTCCTGGACCATGCTGAGGTGCTAGATAATCCCAAAATGTATTATTTTAATCCTATCACAGCCCCACCACCGCTACCTCCCTGGTGAAGGGACAGCACTGTGACCTCCTCAACCCAAGCATGGGGTGATCTAGCCCTAACTCTCTCCCCCTGTGCTCCACCCCCCCATGAGCAACGCTGGGGGTTGTTTCTCTTATTTTTGAGTTCCAGGGGTGAGCGCATTGCAATCCCCTCTTTTCCAAGCAAGTAACCCAATCCTAAATATAATGGGAGCCAGAGTGCTGTGGCAGGGCAGAGAACAGGGAGCAGGGAAGCTGTACATTCCTGGCAGCTTACACCACCATCTTCTCTAAAAACGAGACGAACTGTGCGGGGGGGGGGGGGCATTAGCTGAAGTTACCAGTAATGACTGGTGCAGAGGGGTTGTAAACTTTGAGTGTCTGACTGCAAACTCACTCACACCCACTTAAGGGCTGAAATGCCCTCTCAAACGCGCGCGCACACACACACACAAGCACACACACACACAAAGCCCTTGATGCTACATATAACAAGTTTGACATTTTGACTTGGTGTCAAAGGTTTATTGGTGGAAATGCCATTGTTTTGGCTAATAGCAGGCTAGCCATCTGGAGCACTTGGAGGATTTATGGCGATGATAGTGGACCCTTGGCCCTGAGCCAGTGGAGAGAGCAGGCTACTTATCTCTAGTTGGTATCTGTTGGTGATAATATTAAGGATTTGCTTGTCACAGTGTTCCTCAGATGATTTTTATGTTTGTTTGGACACAGAGGTGGGAGTTATCCAAATACAGCATAACCATAATGCTGTAATTCTTTCCAATCACTAAGAAATATAAAACACTGATTCTGTAGTATTGTCTACAATTTACAATTCTCCTGTTTTAGTTCTATTTCATTCATCTCTGCTCTCAGTTGGTCATAGAGAGAAAGCAGAGATATTTATTACTTTTCCTGTCAAATTAACCTGCCAAGTATAAAATACCAAACTGAATGTTTTACATTACATGTAATCTTAGCCAGTGTTTTCTTTTAACTAATTTCCTTTGTCCATGCACGGTGGTGACATTTTGAGTCACGCTTGTTTGTGCAGAGGTTTTAATGAACACATTTTGTTCTCTGTGTGTGTGTGTGTTGTTCTCTGTGTTGTTCTCTGTGTACTCTTTGTTCCCTATATGTGCACGGCATCTCATGTGTGCAGGTGTGTGTAGTACATGTATTCATATAAATGAGTATTTAATAGGGGTTGTCATTTTGCCCACCCCACTCCCATTGCTTAGGCCCGTGATCAGTCATATTCCCACCACAAGCCCCCTATGGCTACACACACACACACACACACACATTACCATTACTGACAGATGGGTCTCCACTGTGTTTCTTCTCACACGTACATACAACACAATAGTTAATGAGGTAAGTCAATGGAAATGATACCAATAACTCCAGCTGACTTACTTTTTCTTTATTTGTGTGTGTGTGTGTGTGTGTGTGTGTGTGTGTGTGTGTGGCACATGATTTGATAGATGGAGACATTACTCGACTCCCATTATATTTTCTCAACCAAACCAGATATACTCGCTCCTCTTCGTTCCTCCCCTTACGTTCCCAACTTAATCTCATATGCGTTTTAATGAGGCTCATCTATCTTGTGGCGGAGAGCATATGCTGCACTTTATCGATGGGTTCCAATGAAGCCCGCTTCCTCGTCCCTGATCTGTGGAGCTTTCTGTCCCTGTCATGTCTCCGTCGACGCACCGCCTCTGTGACAACCCTTTGTTATCTGCTTTTAAACATGCTCTCTGCTCTCCGCCACTGGGGACACGCTTGCCCCAAATAACCGCCCTGGGTTCCTTTGAAACTCTCGGAGGGCGCGACGCTGCAAAACTCCTGCTTGTGTCTTCTTTTGGTGCCGTGCAGATTGAAGTGGTCGGTGCACGAGCTAACGAGTCAAAAACAGTGGCGTGTATTGATACGTTGTCTGTAAGCACTGCCTGAGTCGTCTCTACAACTCTTTTGGGGGAGCGTGAGTGATGTATTAGGACAGATCGCAGCCACATTCTGATGTCAAACTGTTGTGGTAATGAAGCAGAGAAACCGGCACTGTGCCCAGCTACTAGATGATTATACCGCCTATAAAAATATACTGTGAGATCACAGTCGAGTGCTGAAGGCTTAAACATTGCCTGTGCTTAGGGAATATCACCCCCCCCCCACACACACACACACACACACACACACACACACACACACACACACACTTTATCACCTGTCATCAAATGGCATTTTGCCACACACCAACACACACAGTGGCGAATGAACCCCTCCGCCACATCCAGGCTGAGCCATCGCCGTATTCGCGCCTCATTATTGCATTACATAATCGCCCGAAGGAAGTGGGATTGGCAACAGATGTACATTCTACCGCTGTCGACACACGCGTTGCACATCTGCAGAGGGATGGTGAAAGAGAGAAGGGAAGTTGAAGATGGAGTGGGGGGGGGGGGTGGAGATGAAAGACGGCGTAACAAGAGCCCCAGATGGTGGCCAATTATACGATGCTGAGAGTTAAAGATAGAACAAAGGCACAGTTTTCTGTCCGGAGAAACAGGACTCGCTTCAGAGAGAGACCAAGTGAAGCCCACTCACACTCACTAGTGCCTTTTTTTGTCTTTTGGAGGAGTCGGGGCTCGGGAAATAAGTCGCGCTCGGACGCAGGGGATGGGCCGGGACAAAAGCAGAGCCCCCTTTTCCACGATGAGAACAGCCAGGAGCCCTTCTGTTGGAATCGTTCCAGCACGATTACTCCTCTTATGCAGCCATTGACACTTATCTTGGGCTTTTTTTTTTTAATTGAAAGTTCTAGTTGGTCCAATTTATGCAGAGAGCTTAGGCGTGTGCTTGAGTGCAAAATGACTTTTCATCAGTTATTATTGTCAGTTCACTCTTGTTTGTTACACTGTGAAGCGCAAGGCACACACACACACACTCAATCACACTGACACACAGTACAATATATTTATGTGTAACATCAAAGGAGACGATGCCTTTGTTCCCTGCTTCTCACTTTTTTGTGCCCCCATCTCTCTCGCTCTCGCTCTCTCTCTCTCTCTCTCTCTCTCTCTCTCTCTCTCCCTCCCGCTCTTGCCTCCCTGCTGTTTCTAGTTTGTTGTTTAATCTCCAGAACAGTCTGGCAACTCATGGTTTCTCAAGATGGCCGGCTGGTGAGGGACCACTGCTCGCAGTCGAGCCTGACAAGATTCATCTTTCTCAATATCAAAGTTACGATTAAAGGAGACAGGCTGTTCCCTCTTTCGCGGTCTGTCTGGGAGAGCTGATTTATTAATCTTCTATGTTGGAGACATGGAATTCCAGAGATCTCTTCCTTTTGTGTGCACTTGCGTGCGTGCGCACACCTGCACTTTGCGCAGGTTGTTTTCTATATGTGCACCGACGTAATCACGTTCCGCATCACGCCAGAGCTAAATCTCCCCCCACCACTTCAACCTGTTATCCCCAAAGACCCTGGAAGGCCAGAATACTTCTGTCCCTTATCGTCCCTTTCTGCTGCTTCTGCTGTTGTTGGCAGACAGTGGCCCTGCCAGTATTAAAGGAAAGTGAATTGAGCCACCCAACACGGTGTTCTAGCCTCATGAGGACATTCTGGGCTTTGAAGTGGTCAGTCGAGCGGGGGGTGGAGGTGGAGCTGTAATGCATATCCATCTGTATCAGGCTCTGAGGCTTGCTCCACCCTGGGGGAAACTGTCACTATGATTAGACACTCGTGGAGAGTTTGTGGAGTTAAAATGCCCCCCTTCTACCGTCACTGTTTGTTTAGTAGTGACAGCGCAGGGGGGCTTAGATGCCTTCCATATGTTAGGTTATAGGTTGGACGAGGTGCTTCGTGCTGTGGATTGTACCTCCATAAGCAGTACAGTGGCTCTGTACTGAGGAGGTGAGTGTACAGGGGAAGAATGCTGTGTGTTTTCTATAGGGGTTTACACAGGGTTCTTTTTCTGGCAGGAATGAAGGTTTCTTCGGAATTAGTGTTGGCCACGACTGTTTCCTCGTAAACAAACTGCAGCTGGTTTTACCATCACTGACATGGTGTTTCATCTTCTCATGTCATGTCGTGTCATGTTCGAATACGAATGGAAATGTAATTTCCATTTGTATTCCATAAGTCACTGACAGCAGTCTAACAGTGAGTCATAGTGGGGTCAGGTACGTTTCTACTGAAACCCCTCTCAGACTTCAGTTGGGTACTTATCTGTCTGTGTAGGAATGTATCAGACTCAATACAGTAGAGGTACTACTGTTTTGTTTTGTTCATTTAGCTTCCACACTAACATACACATAACATCCTTCTCATATAGCTGGTGTGAGTCAGAGGACCAGACACAAACATTCATCTTGACAATGTTTTGAGTAGGTTGTAGTAGTAGTAGTAGATTCATACTAGATTTAGCCTATCTTATCAGTTATCCATTAATAACCAATGTATTATTATCGGACTATCGGAAAAGTAGCCAAAAAATGCATCCCAATGGAGTTGTCACTTCTTTTTGTCATTTGATTTTTATTTTAGAGCAGTGTAAATATATTATAGTAGTATTTTTTGTATACCATGCATAGTATATGCATGTATGTTGGGGGACCTCTTTCTTTTTCTTCCACTCCAGTTATCGTAGAGGAGGATGAGGAGGGGGTTGTCGTGGGGACAAGCCCTGACAATGCATAATATTTCTCTATAAGCAGTTGGATGAAGTCAGCTTTACAGGCCTGCTACATAAAATACCCTCTCCATAAACCCACCTTCAAACACCTTCTTCAACACCTTCAAAACGTTCTACTAATTTGACCGCCCAAACCTCAAAGCTTTCATCTCAGATATACCAAGCTATGAATGGCTGTTGGCAGGCCATAGCTTGACCTGACATTGTGCCTCTTGTCTGGCTGGGCCAATGTGCGGTGCCAGCCTTTTGATGCATCTTTATGACTTCCTCTCCCAGGGCCAGAGAGAGAAACAGGCCATTTCCTGTCCAGTCAGCATCAGCCTCCTTAGCAAACGGACCATTCCAGCTTGATGTCTTTTGTTCCTTGTGAATGTCGGAAACCCCTCCCCCGCTCTAGTTAATGTCTAAATGTGACGATTTTGCTATCTCAGATTTTGTAGTTATGTCAACGTGTACAGATACATTCGGGCTGCCAGTTGGTCTGTTAGTTGTTTATCACTACATAGTAACACAGGCACATATCTGGCAGCTAATAGCTTCACGAGTAACATTATGGAAATATATGAACATAAAGGCTATCGTGTAAATGCTTTTATTTAATTCTTTAAGTTTACCGTGGCTGTATATATCAGTCCTTATTTTGAGAAATTTAGCAACCTCGGTGCATATGTGTTGGGCCCCTCTGCCAGTACTTGTAGGCTAATGAGGATTTCATTGTTTTCACCTGTAGGAAATGTCCCTATGGCCCCTACGGTCCCTTAAGAAGCCTCTCAAAGCTGTTTGACTTGGAAAAGGCTTTGGTCGTTTTGGGCTGTTTCAGGCTGGTACTGAGAGCCATGTGTAGCTTGTCACGAGTGTTACAGCTTAATGTCCTGCCCTTTCCCCCACACACAGAGGGAAATGTCAACATCTCAGTAACAGAAAAATGCACTTACGAGTTTGGCCCAATAATCCTACTTGTTTAAATATTTGACACAAATATAATTGCATGTTTTTTATAGTTCAAAGACCCATGGTATCTTTCCTGTCTGCTAGAGTGCTTCACACGATGAGAGCTTGTCTGCGCTGTATTGTTTTGTTGAAAGCAGACTGTTGCATAACCAGCGTGTCGTGCTGAATTTCTCTAACCTTTTTAAAAACAGCCCCGCAGGAGTGCGAGCACCTTGAGCCAACCGGGGCGAGCGTGTACCTGTCCATGGGTCTGCGCTACCTTCAAAGTGCCATGTGGGAGTTTTAGAAGGAGGACACCACGGCCCAAATGGCCCTATTTCAGGGACGTGAAGTGTTTGAATTATGTAATGCCTGTTGTGTGTTTGTAGAGAAGAGAGTGTGTGTGTGTGTCTGTGTGTACACAAGGATGTGGGATGTACACTAGCTTCCGCTGTCCATGTGGGCGTCCACAGGAGTTCTTTGAATGCTTATGGCGTCGCCTGCTAGTATCTTCGACGCTGCCTAAACTATCCTAAACTGTAAGTTCAACATAGTTGAGGCCAAACGGTATCGGAAAAGGCGGGTCACTTTGACTCCAACCCAGCCATGACAACACTGATCATACCTTGGTGACGCCAATGACCAGCCGCTTATTAGCTACTTGTTATCGACCCTCTAGTGGAAAGCGGCCGTGTTTATCTGCGGGTGAATTGCAAGGGGACGCTAAAGAGGGAGAAAAATAGATTGAGTCAGGACAAGACAAAAATAAATACGAGAATGATAGAGACCTACCTGGCCTCCTAACACTGTTAGCAGGGATTGGACCAGTGCCAAAGCCCTATCACCAGGATGTATGACCTTATCTACAGCCGCTATGGGTCTCTATTGAGTTTCCTCTTAGTCGTACATGGGTCCCCTGTCGGTGTAGAGCATATGGCTTCTTCACCTGCTAATGGGGCTTTGACCTTTCACTGATTGGTTCAATGGTGATAGACGCTGGATACTGGGTCAGTCACACAACCAGTTAATAGAATAGATAAAGCATTGCTTCCAAGCCACACAACACATTTTCATTTATTTCTATGTACAGTATATTAACATTAATCATGTTCTATATCTTCAACGACAACCATACGTATTTAAGACTTTTACTGAACCTCTGCTCGACAGCGATAACCAAACCACCATCAATATCCTCTTACGTAGAACACTACCCTCACCCATGCGCAGTGAGTAACATAGCACTTAAAAACTCCCTTTCCTCTTTAAAGAAACAGTAAAAGTTATTTTTTAACCTAACAGAAAAACAGGTTTAAAGCTTCTTAGTAGCTTAGTAACTACAGTACTGTACTAACTACAGTACATCCCTCTACAGGCTAACTACAGTACATC
>JAOEHI010000666.1:0-13499 GCA_025447815.1 Percopsis transmontana
TGTGTGTGTGTGTGTGTGTGTGTGTGTGTGTGTGTGTGTGTGTGTGTGTGTGTGTGTGTGTGTGTGTGTGTGAGGGATGCCCTGTGAAGGAGGGCTGGACAGTTCCCTCCCTGCAGTCCAGGTTATCCAGGTTAATCTGTTCTCCACAACACACAGTCCCAGTGTCCAGCTCAAGGCCATTTTAAGGCCACAAAGTGCTTCAAATAACCCTGTAATGTATCCTACTGGATAAATGACAAGCCAGCCAGGCAGGGTTGCACAAGTGGGAGTGTATTTCCTGAAAGGAAGTATTTAAACAACTGAATTACCAATGCAGGGAAGAATAGAGGGCACTCTGCAGTATTTGCACCAAACAAAACTAAAGAGACGTGGATATAAACTAAAGACTTTAATAAGAAAGACAAATGCCCCATGAAACTAAACAAATAGAAAACAACCAGTCATAAAATAAAATCCCAGTAAGAAATTTCATTACAAAATTCCAACAGAACTATACAAAAAAGAAACAAACAATGACATTCCCATGGCTTTGCGAGGACTGCGCAATCATTTAAGCTTCTCTTTTCACTCGCATGGGATTCTAACCCTCTCTGACAAAGCACTATAGCCTGCTGTAAGACAGTGGGGACTTTACTGAAAGAAAAAGACAAACTCACTGTAAGCTTCCCCATTTAAATGCCAAGTTATTCAGATTCCTTAAACCTCACCTCATGCGGCAGTAACTGGAATTTGGATATTAAAGGCTGTAATATTTTGTAAATAGTGTGTGCATAATGCATGTGTGTGTGTGTTTGTGTGTTAGGGGACTCCCTTTTCTACATTAAGCCTGACTAAGCTGCTTGTAAACCTTCTCATAATTATTGGCATCATCATAGCCACCGCAATCTCCCCATCAGCGAATTCTCCTAGCAGACAAACATTGTCATCCTCGTGCTTTTTCTGCTGGTGAAGGCAATCCATGTAACCTTCATGACGTGCATCCTCTGTGTTATGCCGCAGTTATTTCTTGCGTACATTTTTGGTCAGCTATACAACATTGTTGGACCTGTACTGGGGATTTGTAGTGATTTAGGACATCTCTGTCCTCACATTCAATCAAACAAAACGTTAATCATAGCATGCTTAGCGCTGGCTAGACAGACACGAGTTCCAGGTAGTGGGTGAAGGGCCAAGGTTTTAATGTATAGAGTGTATAGTAATATATAACGTATCTGAAGGCTTCCACAGGTTTTATTTGGATAGACTTCATACTGATATTGACTTCACTGTATATTTTTCAGTTTTAAATAATCGCTTATAATGACAAAACACAAGGGCACAACTCATTTAGCATTCTATAGGTGACAAAGCCCGCTTTCATCCCATTCCATGTACATCCATCAAACACATTAGCTTTAAAAAGCAGTGCATTGAGAGCTCAATCACTCAACATTTGGCAGTGTCCTCCAATGAAATCGACAGATTGCCGTCTAGTTTAGCAATACAATCGCAAAACCTAACTGGGGGCTATGCCTTCATGAAACATTAATATCACACAGATATTTTTTAATCCACTCTGCAGAATCAGTGCCTTTGGCAGACGGAGAGGAGTTCAGAGGGACAGAAGTGAAGATACAGTTGTAACCTCTTGAATTTGACACCTGATATAATGGGGGTATCCATACGGAGCCCTTAGTTTGATCAGATTATCCTGTTAAGGCATCTGAACTAGAGAAAATACAGCCACAGCTCTTTTCCTCTGTTGTTCTGCCCTCCGGCTCATCGTTAGAGGGTGGTGGAGCGGTCTCCCCGCGTCCCACCCTTAACCCCTCCTGCAACGCCGCCATCTTTGATTTCTCACTGCAGCACCTGTGGCTGTCCCCCGACCTCCGTTACGTCTGTATTCCTATTGATCTGTCTGTCTTGTCGCCCGTGTCCCGGAGATGAAGAGAAGATTGAATGTCCTATCTAGCAGCTGCCGGGGCGGGCCTACGAGCAAAGTGAAATAAATTGAAATGAAACAAACTTAAAATGAGACTGATATTGAGGGTGACATGAGACCTTTCAGCACCATGTGTGTTCAGTGTATTTCATATGCACATTCAGTATAATTCTATACTAAATGTGCTTCTATAAAAGGTAAAGGTAGGCCAAATGAGACAAACATCAAATTAAATACAAATTATTTATGATTATGACCATATTTCAAATTGCTATAATAATTGATAATAGCCTCATCATAATCCTATTTACCATAAACTGGAAATGGGCACGTTTAGAGAAAGCGTGATTCATCGGCATTGTTCGTGGAAGAGTAAATCTATTACACCAAATTACTTTAATGATTTTAACAGCTCCAAACTGTGCTGGCCGACTGTTGAGTGCTACCAATGTGTAACTGTGTTCTTGGCTGTGATTTGCTGTGAGTAATGAGAACACTGTCTCCAGACATTGCTCATTCTTGACTGAATAGCTCTGAGGGGTGGTTGGTGTGTGTGCGTGTGTCTGAGAGTGAGAGAGAGAGAGAGAGAGAGAGAGAGAGAGAGAGAGAGAGAGAGAGAGAGGCAGAGAAGAGGCAGAATGTGTTTCTCTCTGCATGTATGCCCATACAGGCGGCAAGAGAAAGACCTCCAAAAAAAAGGTGAGAAATAATGTGCTAATCTGAATTATGAAACAGAGTAACCACCATCCTTAGTACGACGCAAGATGAAAAGGTTTTCCTTGAGCAGTAGTAGAGCACAGAAAAAGATAGTAAAGCTGGATTTAAACATAATATTCATTGCTCTACTGACCTCACAAACTGAACTGAACTGAATCAGTTCTTGGCAGGGTCAACTAAGAGTGACCTTGACTGAGAGTTGTTTTTACAGTGGCACAGGGGGTAGAGCAGGTCGTCTGGCGTTCATAAAGCCGCTGGTTCAATACCCGCTGACTTCTGTCTAAGTGTTGAGGTGTCCCTGAGCAAGACGCCTAACCCTAACTGCTCCCGTTGTGTTGGATGGCGCCTTGCATGGCAGACACCCACATCGGTGTGTGACTGGGTGGATGTGAGGCAATGATGTACAGCGCTTTGAGTGGCCTGTTTGGTACCAAAAAAGCGCTATATAAAATGCAGTCCATTTACCATTTGTTTTTAGCCAACTGAAAGAGGCACAACTATACATAATAACCCTTACTCCTAGTCCTGCACGCCATTTTGATGTAATAGCACACAATATTGTGACTGTAAAGATTTGGGTCCATGCTATGTCATCTTGGTTTTCCTTATTGTTTCCCTATATTAAAAGGAAACTAAAAAGCCTATTGGCCTGCATGGCCCTGTGGATGTGAACCTCTATGCATACAACACCTTTAATAAGGCTGTGTAGTGCGTCACCTGGATGTTGGCTGACAAAGATTGATACTCTAGGCAAGAGGTACACCACACTTGCACATAAATTGAAGAGCTGGTGGTCCCTGCTTAAGTGCTGGCGGGTGGGCAGTGAATGATGACTGTCTCCTGAAACCTGGCAGGTCCCTGCTTTCTCTGGAAAGCTAATTTCGAGGATCCACCGCCTCAGCCCCAAAGTGAGACAGAGAGCTAAAGAAAGTAATACGAGACATTGGTCATAAGGTGCCTTGATGGGCTGTAATTGTTCAACACGGATTGGGCTACACGTACGTACATGCAGCGAAAAGGAACGCTGGCGGCTTCAAAACAATCACCTATCTACAATACACTTAACACCATCTACTGTCACACAGGAGGCGGATGGCGTGGAGGGGTAGAGTCAGACCAGAGGATGCAAGGGTGGGGGCGGCGGTGGGGGGTGACATGATAAGGGGCGGGAAAAAGGGGGATGCAGCAATGCATTTCCAATCTCCCTTTTCTAAAAATAACCTCACATCATTCTTCCACCTGCTAGTCTGAGCACTGAGGCAGATGGTTCACTTAACATACTACAGAACACATACTTTTAGACGTTGGGTGACATCAGTTAGAAGTTTAAAGTTATGAGTATAAATGTGTTTTGATGTAGTAGCGCCTGTTCAATGCCAATTTGTTAAATGTCCCTTATTCTTACTTTTGTGCATATCTATGTGCGCTGTGTGGACACATGCCTGCCAGCGCATATCAACAGTCTAGCAGCGGCTTGAAAAATGCTTATAAAAAGTGAATTTAAGGTCAAATAAAGGACAGCCTTCCACAAAACAGATGATAAAAGAAGGAGAGTTGAAGGTAATCCTGAACTAGTCAGGAAGAGTTACAACAGCAACAATATGGAGACACTTTGATGTTGTTGGCAGAAAGAAAGTGAAACCAGTTATGTCCAGAATATGGGACCGTATTCCCACCCGACAGCACCGGGATCTTTGTTCATAGTGGCCTGACAGTTCAACTAAATTCCAGGGGGGAAACTGGTGCAGGTGTACCACAGTCCATAGGCTTATAGAATTGTTTAGCAATGTATTGCTGGGCTTGGGAAAGAACTTAACTAGAGGTAGTCAGGCTGTTTTCAGGTCGGGCTTAAAAGACGTCACACCCAGTCGGGCTCGTGTTTCTAGTCCAATGCTGGCCTTTAATTTCCTCTCTGGTTTGTGCCTACAGAAATACTAGTTGTTATCATGACATTGTTTCTTCACTAAAGTGCTGAGGGCAAAACAGGGCAATTTAAAAATGGCATCAGAGAAAATGAACACGGGCTATGTGAGGCGAAACATAATTGGATTGTTTGAGAGTCTATATATGCGACAGTGATGATCAGCCACTGGGCTACTGGTCAATATGAAAGCAGACAGCATTGACTATATCTGTGGATCTAACAGTAACTGTATAATAATAGATCATGGCTTGCTGAGCAGCTGAACGGGCCAGAGAAACAATATTAGTGTTCCATGCCTACAAAGCATACTAAAGAATCACATGTTTACATGTTACTAGACTGACATCCCTTATATAAAAAAAAAGAAAAGACAAAGTTACTGTGTGGGCCTACTGTATTGTCTTCTAATCTTCGTCCATTGCTACTGGTCTTATATGCCTAGGATGGAGAGGGGGAGACGTGGCCATTATCGGGGTATCATGAATAATACAGAGACTACTGAAAGCTCTTCCACACAGTAAAACACAAACACACACACACACACACACACACACACACACACACACACACACACACACACACACAAACACAGACAGATAGATGTACGTCAACGCACGCACAGACACAGATGGTACATTCCCTTACTTTGGGCAGAAATCCCGGCCTGACGCCTAAATAGTGTCTGACAGGCTCATCCCCCATTCTGGGAGACTAATGCCCTATTCTGAGAACCATGACAGTCTTGAAATGCTGCTCCAACACCTTCGCTAGATTTGCTACATTGTATTCACCGGCACAATGCATTCCTACACACTGAAGCACACCAGGCAGATATGGTTGTGTAAGCTTATGTAAGGATTGTGCGATATACCGAGCATGATTTTATCCTTCAGCCGGCCTGTATTTTACCCTATGGGTGTAAAGCTATGTTTGTGGACCCATCCAGTGTGCCTCTGTTGGGCTCTTGACCCTCAAATTGAAAAAAGGAGGGGGGGCAGTTTTATTAGTATTCATTTGACCAAACATGCATTCTATATACACTCAGCCACTATAGGTACACACAGCTAGCAGGTTGGCCTACACAAGCCTAAAGCATGGATTGCTGACTTGATAGTACACAGTTTAGGCACAAAGCTAATAACAAACAGCTCTTACAGAGTATTAAGCCACACGACCAGTGTTGGGAGTAATGCATTACAGAGTAACACATTCATGTAATCACCTTACATTTGTAATGAGTAATGTAACACATTACTGTTCCTAAATCCAGTAATCACATTACAGTTACTAATCAAACAATGATGTAGTTACTTTCAATTGAGCCTTGTTCTCGCCACAACATTTTTCTGTGCAGTGCTCTTTGGGCTGGCTTTTACCGACTTTGCAAAAGTCTGTAAAAAGTAAGAGTAATGAAAAAGTAATGTAACGAGTAGTGTAACAAAGTACTTTCAGCAGGGAGTATATAGGTAACGTAATGCATTACTTCTTTTTCTTTAAAGTAACGAGTAATGTTATGTTATGTTTGCTAACCCTAACCCTTTTTTGGATAACGACCCCAACACTGCACACAACTAATGCTGTCATTCTACCTCATCCAATTTGGAGCAGGTCATTGGATTTCATTGGAAATCATATCTAGAACCTTCTTCAGACCACCATGCTTGTTAAGGAGGTACACATAATCCTACTGCAGTGTCTATTAGGACAAAGGTAGACTGGAGGGGTGCACCTGTTCAGCAACAATGCTTACAGGTACACTGTGGGATTCTATGAGCCTGCATGGCTTTGACACGAGGCAGGGCCCTTGTGATCACATTCCCATTCCCCACTGTAACCCTGCAGTGGAAGATTTGCATCAAGGTTTTGTGTGTGGAGAGCTGCTCCTCTGCATGCCACTGCTGTGTTGTGTTTGTGTGTTTATAGCTTTCCCGCAAAATCTAATCAAACAATAAAATCTGGAGTTCTGGTGACTTCCGCCGTTGAGGCTCCATGGATTAAAGGGCTGGCCAAAAAACTCTCTCTAACTCGACCGAAACTTTTTTAAGTGTTTTGCAAAGTTAATGGTGTACAAATATCCCATGTCTGTATTTTCTTCGCTTTGATGCAAAACTATTAATCCAGTTTGTTGCTGCGCTTACGTGTGGTCCATTTCGGTGCATGCCTCCAACAGTGAACTGCCATGTGAGCAAGCTCTTGGTGCGATGAAAAGGGAGGCCTCCTCACATACATGGGGACTGCAGGGGGTCGTGTGCATGTGTGTACAGGTACTGTACATGCAGGTGTGTGTGGACTTCATCCAATCGTGTGTTCTCAATTGAAATCCAAGCAGAGTGCTGCAGAACTCCACTTGGATGTAGAATTGTATGACCATTAGGTGCTAAACACTAATTCTGCTCAGGTATTATGCATGTTTACACTACAGTATATATGCATACACAAGATATGTAATGTGTAATGTGATTACAGTAATGCGTTACTTTGTAATGCGTTACCCCCAACTCTGCTAACTTTGGATAAAAGTAATTTGCTGTACTGTACGTAGGGCACCAATGTAAAATATACATTCTCATTGCATTCCCTTATTTAAATAAAGCCATATAAAAATAAAACACTGAGGATCTGTGAAGGATTTCTGTTGCCCTACCGCAGAGCTGTGTGTCACTGAAACCTGGATTGTCCCAGTCACAGGTTCTCTACCTTTTAAACTCTCTCTGTGTGTGTGTGTGTGTGTGTGTGTTTGAACAGACTGCAAGTGAGCCTGTGCGAGAGGAGAGGAGAACAGGGATGTTTTCTGTGTACGTAGCTGCCCCTGGATTAACAGAGAACATTTAAGACTCTCTCTGCCTTCAAATGCCAGCCCCGCCTACTCCCTCGTGTGTGCATCTTCAATGTGTGTGGAGAGCTCCTCGGGTCCTCCACATTTTCCTCATATCCATTAATTCTTTCGTTAAAAAGGTCACAAAGCGGGCCGCCCCTGTTTACTAGCCTGGCGCAAATTCCACTCCAAACATTTCTGCCAATGTTCCCATTGTTGTGTTGGAATGATTTATTTTTTTCAGGATATTATCGGGTCAGCGGAAGAACCAGACGCATTGGTCGAATCGATAGCTGCTGTTGATGGGTACAGTTTGTGCCACACAAAGCATTGTGTGGCACAAGCATTGACATATTGAACTCATCTGTTTAGATCCTTAGGCACAGGGCCATGCAAAAGGAGAAGAGACTACAGCAATGTGTGCATGTTGCTTCCTAAATGAATGTAAACACAATATAACTATTTTAAAGGCTCGCATGTGCCTGTCCGTCAAAGAGACGTTGAAATAAGGTTGAATGCAGCTTACTGTACATATGTAATATAAGATTAGTCTGTGCGTCATCCTGCGATGTGAAACGCTATGTGTGCATGTGTGTTACCCTATACTGTCGATGACACAAAGAAAACCCACAGCTAAACAGGTCTGATGGCAGTTTACTGCTCACTCCTCCTACTGCTTAGGGAAAAAATCTAGCACTCTTCCAATACTGTTTAACATCGGGCCCCGAATAGCATTAAAAAAGCAAATAACTGGAAGGTCCTAATAAGTATGTATTGGTTTGCTGCTGTGTCTGTGATATTATTTCTGATTTGCCCTCTCCTTTATAGGTCGACTTGCGCATTTAGTGTGGGAGAAAACGACAGGAAACGTCTGGCCCATAACAATAAATTTCCCTAAGTACAGCTGTGCTGAGCTGAGAAAGGCAAGGCTGGGCTGGGCCAGTCCTTGGGGAGCCCTAACCACACTACAAAACAAAAGAAAGATAAACACACATCATGTACAAGAAACCATAAAGTACACACAGAGCACAATAACATCTAAACTATAAAACATACCACACCATAAACAGAAAAAATACATACCATATCCAGGAGTGTCTCCTGAAGGGGAACTGTCTAAGTTGCATCATCGACCTCTCAATGGGCACAGCAGGAAGCTGTCCAGGTTTCATACCTTGACGTAGAGAGGAATGCGGCCTTGACAGCCTTAACCTATTATCCTTTTGAGCCCCCCGCCCCCCCCCCACCCCCCCACCCCAATCTTTCTATCTACAGACACTGCCCCACAGGCCCCAGAACAGCGCAGACAGTCCCATACTGCAGCCTATTGCTGTGTTGTAGTCATTCAGACATGCAGCCCTAGTACTGAGCACCTCCTGAACTTTCTCCTTCACGGATTTCACCCTCAGGGCATCACTGTATGGAGCACCGGCTTACATGCTAACAGAGACCATCACAACATTGAGAGATTGCCTTTTAAAATCCATTGAGCCCCAGAGAGGAAAAACTCCATCCAACAAGGTCAATACGACAGAGGAGGTGAACCAGGGTAGAGTGAACAAACGGGGTTGTCGCAAAAGTGAGTTGTGTTTCTCGCTGAGGAGCTATCGGTAGCGCTAGCAGACAGGCGGCCTCCCGGCAAGCACCATCTAAACTCCGCGGCCGGCGGTTGCTCTTTTTTTCCGTGGGATTCATCCGGTGAGGGTTTGGAAATTGCAGCCCCAGATCCACATGGTGAACCGGTTCAGGGAGTCATTCCTCCGGAAATTATTCCTTTTTTCCCTGAGAGCCAAAGACGCCGGTCGGAGCGGCGGTGGCAGCCAACAGAGGCGTGACAGGGCATGTTACACACAAATCTCACCTTCCGCGGCTGTCCCCTTATCCCTGTACTTCCACGACTCACGGTCTCACAGGCACGGACAAAAAGAAAATGGGGAGAGAAAAAAAACCCCTCCAGAGTATCTCTCTCTCTCTGTCTCTCTCTCTCTCTGTCTCCCTCCCTCCTGCTCTCTGTGTACTAGTCAGTGGGATGTCCTGACCCTGATAGAGTGCAAGAGGCGTGCCTGTTCTATCTGTATCCAGGAAGCTAAATCTATTGATCCTCTTAGTGTGTGCTGCTGAACTTCATTCAGGGGGACAACAAGCACACACACACACACATATGTGTGTGCTGTATGTGTGCCTCTCTCTAATCTTTCAGCACACGCAGCACATTTTTAAACCGCAGACCTGTTAGGCTAGGTATTTCTTTCTATTTACACGTGTAACATGGATGTGTGTGCATTCCTGGGGGCCTCTTGAGAAATCGTCTTTCGAGAAACTTGTTATGCAGGATGTTGTGTCCCAGACTGGCATGTAATGAACACCTACATTCTGACATGGATGACTTCAGGTCCCAGATGTAGTCAGTGAACGCACCTGCAAGCCCAACCAATGGCCGTAAAAACTACAAGGCAAAAGTACAAGCAAAAACTACAAATAAGGCAAATTCTTTCCGACTGCATGTTGGGTGTCAGTGCTTTTGGTGTGTGTCTGTAAACACACATGTCCAGCTGCGTGTTTGCATGTGAGAGTTGCTGGCAGAGAGATTCTGGGTTGAGGTGTCCTGAGATTTGGTGTGTGTGTGTGTGTGTGTGTGTGTTTTGCATTAAAAACCCATAGCCCTGGCGCAGCGCCAATAGCTGCGGTCTGAAAAACAGGATCCAGGGCTGCTTCTTACACACATCCTGCCCAACACGTACGTCAGCAGCCTCTCAACTCCTGCCAACAGTCAAGCCATCTCACAGCCTCTGTAAATCTGCAACTTTTAGCAGAAAGCACCCTTCGGGTGGGGAGAGACCGAAGCTGAAGGAATGCACTTGTGGGGGAAAAATTTAAATTGAATTGAAATTCTCTGGGAGCTTTTGGGGGAAATTTAGTCAACAATAAGAATGGCATCTCAACATACTGTAAGGTAACTAAAAAAATATTTAATTTTTTTAAATATCAATTGAATTGACTTGGACTATTTGGATAGATAGATATACGCACATACCGACAGAAAAATACTCCCTCTCTCTCGTGTGCTACGTACACAGAACATATAGTACGTAGACACACAGTCATACCAATAGACTAGAGTATTCTAGTCTATTGGTAGACTGGTAGACAAACGCTGTACGTTCCTCTGTCTGTCTTTGAGGTTACATAATCCCAGCTCTGCATTGGGGGCTATTGCCCCCTGCTCCACTCAACACTGGCGAGCTGTCACGACTCATCTTCCAGCCGTACAGAGGAGGAGGCACAGGGGGAGAGCTAAATGGAGAGAGGGAGAGAGGCAGACAAACAAACAGAGACAAGGGGCGGGGGTGGGGCAGGGGCGAGAGTGTGGAGGTGGGAAGGTACAGATGTGACAGCTCCTTCGGGAAAAGGTAAAGGGAGGACAAAGGAATGTAGGAGACTGTGGGGATATGACTACAGAGGCTTAACAGAACAACCCCAATGAGCAAATATAGCGTGGCTGTGCTACCGTGGAACCTGACAAAGACAGCATGAAAGTATGTACATGTATGGTGTTTTCCACACTACAGACAGTAGTTTGAAATTGGTCTGATCGTTCACAATCCTTATAGCCAGAAAGGACACGTTTCACCTTCAAAACATCACAATTTTGAATCAATCATAAGACCCATCATTACATTCATATTTCTCATGCTCAGATCAGAGTGAGGGCGACAGATTCAATTTAGCAGAACAGCTGGGTATCAATTTACATTTCTTCATTTAACACCGGATCGCTGGCCCTTAGAACACCCTGAGCTACACAATCTCTACAGTGACATTTCAGACCTTGTAACACAGGCTTACATTCCAGCGCTACGACAACTTTAGATTTAGTGTTCTTAGAACATGGCGGCTAAATCACTGCGTAGTATCCACCCACACATTCTGTTTACCCTCTCATTAGCATTCAGGAAGAACAGTGGGCTGGAGCATATCCCAGCCAACCCTGAGTGTGACAGGAAGAAACAGTGGATGGGAAGCCTAGAGACATCAACTGCAGGGTCACACTTCCACACCAGTCACGCCTCAAGAGCATTTTAGAGTCACCATTAGAACCCCAGCAGTTCTCAATCACATTGTTCACAGCTATTGACCCTCCCACCTGTCTGCATAGATAATAACCCCACCTCAAAAATATCTGGCTACCCCTACAATATGAGGTCGAACCTGGGAATAGATGTAATAGAACATCAGAAAAACCAAATTGTATTGATGATTCTCCTCTTCACTCTCTACACACTCATCTCAATTATGGGCTTATTGTCCTATTGGACAAGCGCAGTGACCAGATTCCCCCGAATAATCATCAAAATAATGTGACAAGCACCTGAAGATCTTCAGACAAATATCTCTGAATTACTGAGCCCTTATATACAGCAGCTACTTCATTAAGTACACCTTTTCAACTGCTCATTAACGCAAATATCTAATCAGCCAATCAAGTGGCAGCAACTCAACGCATTTAGGCATGTAGACATGGTCAAGACAAAGTTCAAACCAAGCATCGGAATGGGCAGGAAAGATGATTTAAGTGACTTTGAACATGGCATGCAGTTGGTGCCAGACGGGTTGGTTTGACTATTTCAGAAAGTGCTGATCTACTGGGATTTTCCCACACAACCATCTGTAGGGTTTACAGAGAATGGTCCAAAAAAAATTAAATATCCAGTGAGTGACAGTTCTGTGGGCGGAAATGCCTTGTTGATGGTAGAGGTCAGAGGAGAAAGTTCAGACTAGTTCGAGAAAGGGATAGAAAGGCAACAGTAACTCCAATAACCACTCGTTACAACCAAGGTATGCAGAAGAGCATATCACATCGAAAACACAACATATCGAACCTTGAAGCAAACTGAGGCTACAACAAAATTGGACAATAGAAGATTGGAAAAATGTTGCCTGGTCTGATGAATCTCGATTTCTGCACTCAGATAGTAGGGTCAAAATTTGGCGTAAACAACATGACAGCATGGATCCATCCTGCCTTGTATCGGTTCAGGCTGGTGGTGGTGGTGTAATGGAAATTTTCTTGGCACACTTTTGGCCCCTTAGTACCAATTGAGCATCGTTTAAACTCCACAGCCTACCTGATTATTTTTGCCGACCATGTCCATCCCTTTATGACCACAGTGTACCCATCTTCTAATGGCTACTTGGAGCAGGATAACACGCCATGTCACAAAGCTCACATCATCTAAAACTGATCTTGAACCAGACAATTAGTTCACTGTACTTAAAAGGCCTCCACAGTCACCACATCTAAATCCAATAGAGCACCTTTGGGATGTGGTGGAACGGGAGATTCGCATCATGGATGTGCAGCTGACAAATATGCACAACTGCGTGATGCTATGTCAATATGGACCAAAATCTCTGAGTAATGTTTCCAGCACCTTGTTGAATCTATGCCCAGAAGAATTAAGGCAGTTCTGAAGGCAAATGGGGGTCCAACCCTGTACTAGCAAGGTGTACCTAATGAAATGAAGTGGCCAGTGAGTGTATGTTTTATTCTTCTGAGGGAGATATGGGGGTATGTAGGCCAGCTGTCCATCATTCAGTCTGTCGCTGTGGAAACGCCATGGGCCCAGTCCTCCTTCTTGTCATTCAGAGGCTGTGATGCACTGGCATTTCAGCAAAGGTTAAATCATTCCCCTTCAGATTACATCTTTGTAATTAGATGCCTACATTTAATGGGGGACCAGGAGGTTCTGAGAGCCATTTGGACAATGTGTACATGAGAGAAAAAACACACCACTAAAAATGTGTGGAGTGGCCTATTCAGCACTTTGATTTTGAAGTACAACACTTCTAATATTAATCAAATGAAAGAATTAACTCTTGGCTTAACTTTTCAGCTATCTATTTTTATCATAGATCATGTAGTGATAGTTCATATCCAACATTTACAGTAGGTGTATTTGTAATATAAAAACACCTTAATGTTGGAAAGATACAATTAATATTCTAGATTACTACTGTATATTATTATATACATTTTCTATAAGGAGGAGCCAGTTGAGGTGGTTTGGGCATCTGGTAAGGATGCCCCCTGGGCGCCTCCCTAGGGAGGTGTTCCAGGCACG
>JAOEHI010000667.1:0-11469 GCA_025447815.1 Percopsis transmontana
GGTGGAACGGGAGCTTCGTACCCTGGATGTGCATCCCACAAATCTCCATCAACTGCAAGATGCTATCCTATCAATATTGGCCAACATTTCTAAAGAATGCTTTCAGCACCTTGTGCCACGTAGAATTAAGGCAGTTCTGAAGGCGAAAGGGGGTCAAACACAGTATTAGTATGGTGTTCCAAATAATCCTGTAAGTAGAGAATCGGTTTTCCGACCTGGGTATAGGGGCGAAAGACTAATCAAACCATCCTTTTCAAAATGTATTGAACTTTGAATAAGTAAATATAAGTATTTATATAAAAATTAATGTGTATATACTTTAGTATTTAGCCAATATGCTACTTTGCTATATGGATCATCATCTTTCCATATATGAATCCGCAACCAGCCACTAATTTTATTGGGTGAATTAACATGCCCCATTTTATTCTCTGCCTTAAGCCATGTTGAAACATGAGTTAGTTCCAGCATTTAAGGAATACTGACAATGTTATTGTTTCGTCATTGTCCTTTGGCAGTTTATTGAAACTAGTTTTACTAAGTTATGTTTTGCAACTGTTACATTTCAAGCCGGTTCTACGTGTGTTGGAAAGGGTTTTACAATATGCTGCTCAAGTGCAACTTATACAGTAGTTTAAAAGCAGCCGCAGTAGTGTTTCAAAAGTGTCACTGTGAAGGGCCAGCCTTAGGTTTTGTGAAACTTTAGCTCGAGCTATACTAGATGGGACTCTGGCTCCTCCTTGTTGCTACAGCAACAGCATCTTTGACGTGCTATATACCAGTTGCGTTCTGTCCATTCTGGCCCGTCAGAACCAGTTAAATTGGGAAAAGACAGACTACAGTGCATATGTGTGTGTGTGTGTGTGTGTGTGTGTGTGTAGTCCGGCAAAAATGAAAGCAACCAGCTAATTGGAAGTGTTCCGTGTGAGAGCCAAGTCTCTGCAAATATTCTGTCAAGCTGCTACGACATACAGCCACTGCACATTTAAAAAAATATTATAAATATAAAACGTATATTAAATATAAAATAATGTATCGAATGTGACAAACAAATGCAGAGGGAACAGAGCCAGTGTAGTTGAGGCATTATAAAAGCATTTGTCTGTTCATCTGATCCTGAGCCCTTCTCGTCATGCCGATTGCAGATCCTGGGTGCCGTCAACGAAGCTCAAGATGGAAAACCAGTGCAGAAGATCACCAAGACTCGGCCGCCGTGTGTGATCATGTAAAGCGGACCTCCTCTC
This sequence comes from Percopsis transmontana, assembly GCA_025447815.1. NCBI lineage: Eukaryota > Metazoa > Chordata > Actinopteri > Percopsiformes > Percopsidae > Percopsis > Percopsis transmontana. The sequence continues at coordinate 1,245 of JAOEHI010000667.1, forward strand.
CCCCTGACTCGGCAGCAGCAAGGGCGAATCTCTGTGCGTTCCTGTCTCAATTGCCCCCCCCGTGGCTCTGGGTTAACCTCCCGTGGGCGGAGGCCATGCTCTTTTCAACATGCTTAACGGGCTGGCTGTCTGGCACAGGGCTGCCACTCGAAGCTGCTGTGCCTTTCTCTCTCTCCCCTCTCCGTGCTCCCACGGGGTGCTACGGGACGTCTATGATTACCGTACTCTCAAACGTGTAAGGCTACGGTATGATGTGCCCCCGGTCCCACAAGCACCTTCTGCTGGGAGCAGAGACAGGAAGGAGACTTGGCAAAGGGATGTAGGAAGCCCACATTTCTATCACACAAGCCTCGTTGCCTAACTGTGTGAATTTCTTTTCTTTCTTTTTTTTTTTATTATTTCTTCCCCCTGTACTGACATGAAAGTTTCCACTACTTGGATTGAACGCAAGATATAGTATAAACTGTTATTGTAGTGGGTGTTGGTTAACAGCTTATTCATACTGTGCTGCTAAAATGAATTCTGTGCAAATATATGAAAAATCATGGTTACTTATGAGCTAATTTATTTGGGTACGGGTCAGTGCTGCCATTAACCTTTTTTTTCTTTTCTTTTTTTTTTCTATCTCTTATGCAAATGGAACAACATGCAAAAACTGTCCTTTTCGGTTTGTGTAATTTTTGCCTGGTTATTTCATATGCACAGTTTTTATTTATTTTTTTAATTGATCTGTTACACTAGGCCTAGGACAGGTTGTTCGCATCATTGTGTTTGAAACCACAACAGCGCTGGTTCTCTAACGGCCGCAAAATATTTTCAGATTGCCCATTTTTACTTTAATTGTAGTGATTTTGACTAATGCCCACTGGTGATAATTTTAATTAAACTGTACTTTAAACTATACTTTAAAGACTAATGATTTATTTCTTGTTTTGTCACTTCTTTTTCAACTAAATGTAATTAATAAAATAATTAACCGGCAATACTGATTACAAAACATACTAGCTTCAAAAACTAAATTGAATATTTATTCTGATCAATCAAAACTTTGAATAAGTATTGGTACTTTTTGTACTGGGATGTATGGGAAATGATCTAAAATATTTGTAAATTAGCATTTTGTTTAAGCATTTTGTTGTGAAGTGCTATATGTGCATATACTGCACTAGGTCCTCTGTTATGTTAGTCTCTTGACAATGCTTGCATTTATCCCCTCCTTGAGATTTCTATTGACAGGGGAATGCAACCTCTTATGGAACATGATGAACAACAATAATAATGGCAATGTTTTGACCAGATGACACATTGCACCTCCGCATGGAGTACTATTTTATTTATTTGATCTATGTTTAACACTGCAGCTGTACTTAATTGCATCTTAACAATTTAGTATACTTTCCTTGTTACACGATACAGGCACATCTCTGTTTTTTGAATGGTGTTGCGTACTGTACACTATATGCCATGGAAAAAAAACGACTTAATTGTAGCCTAATTGGTTGTTTATTGAGGCTACAATATAAAACACTGAATTTAAATGAAGCGGGTAAGTCTCAAAAAAAAATTCCCTACTAACTGAGCAGTGAAATATTTGCTTACAAAAACATTACTTTCTCTGTGCATTAGGTAAAACATACACTCTCCTGTACAGAAGATATAACAATAAACAATTAACTGGCTGCAGAATACAAAGAATGAAGCCAATAAAACGCATAGACTAATAATGCACAGTTTATGCGCATAATTAGTATTTACCATTTTATATACCATGTATTTATGTGAATTTATATGTATAGCTACGGTTGATACAAATGTGGCGCATGAAAAAAGTTCTGGAATAGCCTTGCACACACGAAGTTGATAAGTCAGTTCTCTACACAGGTGGTGAGAGGTGTTGTTCAATGGGTGGTTTATTTTGCATAATTTTCCACCCTGCCACTCCCTCCGGGACCGACGCCTGGTCTAGTAAGGCCGACAAATGATTCAGCAGTTTGCGCAACCACACTTATAGCTCTTGTGGATTGTAGATCATCAGAGCCACAATATTGGTGCCCTGCCGTTTTTAATGAGTAGGCCTACTCTCAAAGCAAGCCTGTTGTCTGTTTGTTCCATATTAGGCCTATACAGTATTTAATTACTCTCATTGGATATTAGTTTATATCTTCTTTGTGACATAAAAGGGTCTGTGGCACTGGAAAAATTGTAGGCCTACGTGACACATCTGCCGTATATTTACGTCTGTATCCATGCGCTCAATGCTCAATGCACACACAAAATTCTCCTCTACCTATGGCTGTTACCACTAGGGGGGGCCAGATGTCACAAAGCTTATCGTCAGCATTATGAGACATTTAGGATTACATAAGGAAATAGAATAATGCATTTGTTCGATTCGAACTCAATTTGTCTATAAAGAGTAAATATAAAGTTAATATAAATAGGTAAGAATTTGTTTACATTTCATGAAAACTGAAACAGCATTTACATTTGCCGTGATACATTTACATCTGTGTGGAATAGTAAATAATGCACGGACACGGTGTGCTGTGTGTGTCTTGCCTGACTACACTGTGGCATGGGCCATTATCTCCAACTCGTGGAGGATATCTGCTTTGCCCATGTGTCTCAGTGAAGTGCTTGTTGGCACTATCTCACATGATGTGCAGACACTCCCAGTCATTTCACCATGGTATACTGTAGATACGGACGTCAACACAATTATAGCCATTGAAATGTTTAAGAAAGCAACGCCTGAGGGTTTAGTATGTGGCTCAAAAGGACTTTGGAAGGAATGGGCACTCACTTGAGGGGAAATTACACTTAGGTCATTTAGCAGATGCTTTCTTCCAAAGCTGCTGCTATTACATTAGGCATCTTGCTTAAGGATGCTTACAGGTAGGCCAACTCTGGGGCTTGAACCCACGACCTTAAGGCTGGGAGTCCAACACCTAGACCACTAGTCTGTCCTGCCCCCTGCCCCCGGAAATTGTACCTTTTAATATTTGAGTCTACAGTCCATGAAGAGGGAGGTCTCGTTAACCCATATGCATATTTAAACAATCATAAACATACATTTAGTACAGTTTAAAGTGTTCTCTGTTCCATCCATTACCTGAGACGTTTGTTTAATACTACAGGGGTCCTTTAACTAAGGCCCTTTGACTTGACCAGCCTCTTCAACATTACCAGCAAGCATGTAACCTGGCCCACTCAACACTTTTTTTGATTATTACCGTGTGTGACAACAAAAAACAGTAAAACTGTTGCCATAAAACTGTTGCCATAGAAATGTTTCCCGCTTATTTCACTGTTTCATCCCCCCGACTGCGGTAGTAGTGTTGACGCACCGTTTGGTTTGTTTAGTAGCAACTACAGCCCGTGCTCACACGGTCAAAAACCATACACCTGGCTGTGCGCCACAACAAGTAGGCAACAAGTAGGCTATGTCAAAGAGGAGGAAAGTTTAGTCTGAGTGCAACATGTACAATCAACTAACAACAGGTCATATACAGTACCTATACCTAATGGATCTAAAATGACCAATGGTCAAACAGTATTTTTGCAGTTTAATTTTTTTATTTTAAATGACTCCGTACTGTCACAAGAACACTCTGTCAGCAAAGTTGTTGCGTTGTTTTGAACAGTAGATGTGCCCTGCCCCTGACACAATTCTATTGTTGTATTGGGTCTCTTTTTTTTCAGTGTAAAAAAAAAAAAAAAAAGAGTCCAGTCCAGGTTGTCCTGGCATTATTAAAGCTGCAATATTTCTTTCGGCTCATTTTGGCGACACCTACAGGACATTTAAGTGATCTCTTTGAAACCAAACAGTTGATGGAGAGCATGTGCACCAGCGGGGTCACCATGGTTGCACACGAGTTAGCATATAACGGGCACTTAATCACAGTACTCACGTATCCTTGCATTCACACCAGACGGAGCTTGTTTGTTTGCATCGTACACAGAGCACAACTTATACACAATATACCTGATAAAAGAATATATTCTATGTCTATATTCTGCAATGTATTTCCATTGAGCAGAAAGGAAAATGCGCGCGTGTAGGAGGTAAAAAACTCGACTAGAGGCATAACAAGCTTCAGATATCGGCATACATAATCACTGATTAACGTGGGAGCAAATTGTAATTGCTATGAAAAAATTAGGGATGCACGATATTGGATTTTGGCTGATATTCAATATACCGATATTTTAAATCGCCGATACCGATATATTTACACTTTTCTTCTTCTTCTTCATTGAATAGAACGCCAGGTCTCTCCTGTACTAGAGTTAACTATTACTACTATCACTCTTACTGTGATTACCTACTTGTTGTAAATACAGACATAAAACATTTCCTTTGATTCTACCCTAAATGTGTCATTTTACAAATGTAGACGTTCACTCATGGAAAATAAGGAAATCATTTCAACTTGGACTACATGTAGAATATGCCACATTTATTAACATTTTATTTATTTGTGTATTTTCTCTCTGGTGAACCAATCATTGCTGTCTGAGTGTCAGTGCCATAATAATGTCACACCTGACACCAGATTATAATAACTCTACAAGTACTACAAATGGAAAAGCTTTCATGAATGGGCGGTAGGCGGAAGTATTATGGTATTACCTTACTCAGCAATAAACAGCAGCAATACTGCAATTGATTGCAGCCTAAGCTTACAAAAACAACTGACATGTACAGTGTTTATATGAAAAATGTGTTTTTGCTTCAAGGTACTGCTGTAACCTCCTTCAATTTCCACAGAGACGAGGTCGACGACTGAACTGCTTAGGGTACAGGAAATGCAATAATTTTAACCCTTGAGCATGTATTTCAGCACGTCAGTAACATTTATTTCATTCCACGTGGTTCTCATAATGCGCCATGAGACACTTTCATGTCCACCCAGTGTGGACCAGAGAAATGGGACGCCACCCCCCACCACCACCACCAAAGATGATCAGATGGGGAAACCCCACCGCCAAGACGGAATCCCCATGCGTAAACAAGATGACGTGGCAGGTCAAAATGCATTCTGCCTGATATGTTACCCCCTCACTGATCCCCCCACCTACCCCTCTTCACCGCTCAGACAGGACGAGTTTGCTCCTACAGGGTCTCTCTTTAACCCTGCATGTTGTCTCCCTCCTGGGCCAAGCCCGGAGGGGCGAAGGGGGTTGGAAAAGGGTTGGGATATCCCTGTCTCAAGGTGCCCCAAACTGATAGGGCTATTTGTCTTTCATACAGGCCTTATCTTGCCACCACCCCGGGTTGCTGAGCAACTGGAGGGGCTGTGGGGTGCAGCACATCTCAGGTCCGACGTAGTTTAATATGGGTGTTCCCCCTCCCTGAACTAATTTCCACCCTTGTATGCATCTTCGCCAGTCCAAATTCACTCTATTACAGCCTACGACGCGGTGGGCATCCTCGTTCCCGGTGTTGGCTACAAGGTGTGAGAATCTGCATGCAGGTAAGGGCGTGGCTTCTCCTAACACTAGACAGATATATGTGTTGTGCTGTACAGGGCTGGCCAGGTTTGGGAGGAGTACAGGTGAACTAGAATGGACATTTGGAATGGGTCTCTGTAGCACAGTAGTGCTGACCAACTGACAAACTGACTCTACTCACATGGGGATCGGACATATTTGTCAGCTTGAAATACAAACCTTAAACAGGTTGTTTTTCAGACACAGATGTTGTTTGAACTATTTTTGATAAACGTGTTTTTTACTATTTCATGGCCAGAAAGATTCGCATGTTTACAAAATACATTTTACACTAGAAATCCTACGGGTCTCATGATTTATGGATTGGTTTTATTGATTTGGTTGCTAATTGTGGTTTTGGGTCTATATTGGCAATATTGACATATTTTTCCCATTGACATTGTTTGCACTATTTTACACCTTCAGTGTTTCGAAGACAGCACTAAGACTATGTGTAGTGAGAACATTTAGTTTTTTGTCGGAGGTCTACTTCTGTATTTGATTTATTTATTTGATCTGTATTATTTTATCGATCAAAGAAACATTGTGTGTTTGCCATTTAGCCTGCCAACATATAGAGCCATAGAAAAAATTAAGAGACCACTGCATATTCTTGTAAATATAATAAAAATTGAAATGTAAAAAATGTAAACAAAAAAAAATAAAAATAGAAATAAAAAAATAGATATTATATTTTCAAAAATGTGCAGTGGTCTCTTAATTTTTTCCATGGCCGTAGTTGCACCATATTGTTTGAGCAACTCAAACTATATCATTATCAATGTGAAGTAAGTTTTAACTAACCCTCAGCGGCCGGACTACAGTACATAATTTGAATACTGTTATTGAGAGTAGTATGCTTTTTTTTTAGGGGTGTCCAGGAGAACAAGGGCGTAACAACGTCTTCTAGATAAGACTACACCACAGTGTAGGGCTTATATTCTCAACGGCTAATTCACTATCTGTGTTGAGCCCTTGGTTTTGAACTCATCGGGCAATCTCCGACGTGAGGTGGTGCGATCTTGACAATTGGGGCCTCAAATATGAATTAGAATTGCCGTTATTTGTGTATATGTGTCTTTGCTGAGAAAACGAATAGTAAAATAATAAAAAAGACGCTGTCTGTTTAATGTGACTTGATTGAGATGAGGTGCTGTCAACTATGAATGGAATATTAATATCCTAGACTGAACTGTATACTGTATGTGTACGCATATACTCCGGTTAGCTAGGATCCAACCGAACCTAAACCCGTCGCCAGTCCTGCGCATACAAACATAAATGCATCATTTAAATGTGTTTAGTCCTGCGCTGAGCTAGTCAAATAGTCCCTGTGATGTTGTTCGGGTGTCATATTGAAAGTCCTATTAATTCATTCTGTGTTACAGGGAATGCACAAACACAGTTGAGAATTTAAGGACAGACTGAAGCAAACCAATGGAAAGCAATCTAACTTTTGGAGAGGTTGGCAAAACATACTGTCCATTTACATTATTTGAGATATCATTACAATGACATCATATAATAATTGCAATTATCTATAGTCTAGGCCTACATATCACCTACTTTTTTTTTTTTTTTTTTTTTTTCAAACCTCATCCCACCCCATCACCTCATCCAGGGTACTGGCATGTTCTATGAAGACAATGACTCAGCCTTCCCGTCTCCACTAAGAGAGTGAGTGCCTTTAGTTCATTCACCCCACCGCTGTTAGTTCAGTAAAAGTCTGAATTTGAATAGAGTTCACTTCTGACCCTTTGGTTCAAGAAGTATAGGTTAGAACTGTGTATTTGTGTATTGAATGTGTTTATTACTACACCTTACTTGGGGAGTCTGAGGATACCCTGAAATTAGCCAGTAGCACGAGTTTGTTGACGCCATCAAGTGCTTCTGATAAGACCGCGCTTCATAGTGATAAAATATAGAAAAATTGCTTGTTCGACACTGCCCTCTTCTGGCCAGTGACAGCACAGCACTTCAAAAATAAACCGCCGAGAACTCGATTGTATGAAAAGTGTGTTTCGAGTGTTTTAATTAGGTAAAATATTTACTTAATTAAGTAAAATATCCCAAGTATGTCGTGGCTTTTTAAAACCTATAAATATTTCCCGTATAATACCCTGTGCCACCAGATGCCCGCCCGGTGACAAAGGCAACGTGGAGCTAAGCGGGAGCCCCGAGGAGGAGGAGGGTGCTCCACCCATGAACACCATCATCATCCTCCCCTCCGACTCAGAGGGTACGTTGCGATGTGTTATTAAAGCTACAGTACATAGGATAACTTTTGTTTTTTACACCAAATAGCCGTTGTTATTGGAATTGGTCGTCCCAATAAGCCCCAAGTGAAATTTAAACGTTGTTTTTTTCTCTTTTTTTCTATTTTGTGTGTGGACAAGCAATTGTATTAGGCCTACATGTTTTTTAGGAGACCTTCAGCACAGGAGTAATTTAAGATATTAGGCCTATGTTAGATCTCATATAGGATGAAAAGTAGCCTACCTTTAGTATGCATCACTAAGAGGTCATAACATCACAGTTTCTCTCTCTCTCTCAGCCTATCTTAACCTGAACACCAATGCCAATACAAGAGGGGATGCTCAGGTGAGTCCAGTCCTAATGAAACCTCCCTAACTTGTGTTCATTATTATTTAAAACTTGTATTGTCTGGTGTCCCTCGGGTCAAATTGACCCGGGACATATTTGGGGTTCTAAAAACAACTTCATAAACCATTACCGCATATTGTCTTTATCTCAATTTCAAACAATTGAGATATATATATGTTTAAGGATTGCAATCAGTCTTTGCTAGAACACAATTAATAATTTGAAGTGTGATTCGTTTTTTGTCATAAGGTTATAATTGATGTTAAAAATCCACTATACTCAAGGGGGGGGGCTCTCTCACTGGGGATGAAGACCATTCAATCTTCAGTCCATTCTTAGGCAAAAATGTCTGTGGGGCTCTTCCAGTGGCTGGCTCTTGGGCTGCTCCAGCGGCCGCCTGTTGTGCTCCTTGTAGCGCATATTTCGAGTGAAGGTCATCTTTAAATTCACTTTCAGAATGAGAATACTCTGAATTGATATCTAAATTATCCTCATATTCTGAGACATCTTCCTCTTCCACATCACTGTGTGCCTGACTCTCTTCAAAAATGAGCTCTGAAGCCCTCTGCCAGCTAAATCTTCTGGTCATACTGAGGGTGAAAGATTCTGTACTGTGATGTAGGGGTATTTATCTCTTTTGTGCGAGAAAATGTTTGATGTTTAGAATGTTATGGATTCTAAAAAAGGGGTTTGCAGGTGGACACATACTTGTACAAATTTTCATCTCGTAAAAAATTTGAAACAGGTCAATTTGACCCGAATACCATACAAGGGTTAATCAATGTTAGCTTACATGATATTAACACTTAACGCTAACGTCAAGACACTAGCAGTGTGTACTGGCTAGCGGCACCACCTCCACCATAATACATTGATGATCTCCCCAGGCATATGTGGAGCTGAACGAGCTTCAAGGCAACATTTGGCAGGAGACTGGCCGATGGGTGGGCTACGAGGAGAACCTGAACGCGGCCAGCGGAAAATGGAGCCCCTCGCACATCTCCTACCTCACCTTCAAGAGTCTGATCCAACTCCGCAAGGCCATGAGCACAGGTGATTGGACGCGAGGACGCGTCCGTAGCAGTTAGCGAAGCCGCGTCCCGACATCCCTGCTAAACTATGATTGTCTCCGCTGTGCTCAGGCGCAGTCATCCTTGACCTGAATGCTAGCAGTCTGTCTACGGTGGCTGAGAATGTAGTGGATGAACTACTCAACAAGAATGAGATACGCTCCAGTGACAGAGATGCCCTCTTGAGGGCGCTCCTGGTGAGACGCAGGTAAGAGCAGTGTTCAATGAGGGGCCACATAGGCCATATTTCATACTTTAGCTTTCACATACACATATGAAATGCTCACACATAGTACTGAGAACCCTCTCATATCCTACTGAATAACACCTTCTTCATGAACTGCACAGCCGCGGCCAGCTGGTCATTGGTTGGATCAACTGAAATCTCTCTCACACTACTACAACATTACTGAAATCATAGTGTTCAGTTCACATGTTTGGGACCTTGGTTCTTAATCCAACTAATCTGTGGTAATGGATTGTGTTTGCCTATGATTAATGTTCAACCGCAGGTGTGTGATTAAATGAGATCAATATGGGAACAGTGACGTAGGTCAGAATCCTCAATAGAGGAAACATTTTGAGATACAGTATAAGAAACTAGACACATTTTTTGTTTGTTTTGAATGTTTTTATCCTGCTACCCTCCAAAAGCGTCCTGCGACCCTTGTCACAAGACGCCACTGTCTGTTATAGAGATGTTAATCTGTACACATTTCAATTTATGTTCCTGTTATTTCCCCACACACAGCCAGAATGCAGGATCTGCAACCACGCCCTCAGGAGACATTGAGATGCAAACCTTTTCTGTCACCAAGAAGGTAAAGGTCCTCATTCTTCCACTCACGCCTTTTAATTCAATCAGTCAACAGTGCCACTCTTCACATCGCAAAAACCCCTCATTTCCCCTTTGGCTGTTTGCCGGTTGTTCCTTAGAGAGACAGCTCGGACAACGTGGAGGCTTCCATCGTCCTATCAGGTAAGAGGAATTCAATGGAATAGTGATGGCGGGTGGGGGGGGGGGCATGTTGTCTGACCGCTGTGTGTAGAGAACCAGC
>JAOEHI010000668.1:0-13499 GCA_025447815.1 Percopsis transmontana
TTTTGTTTTTTATTTTTTTTTGCTTTCTTTTTTTTTTTTTTATTAAAAAATGTTTTTATTTGGTGCCCACCAAATATTGTTTAACCCCCCCCCCCCCCCCCGCCCCCCCCAAAAAATATAGGTAGAAAGGTAGAAAAAGTAACCTATATTCCCTCCAATGTTGGGATCAATAGGAAAATACATGTCTGCACTAGCAAAAAGTTTTAATATATTAATGGGACGTTAAAACCAAATATTTGACATTTCAGCTGCTTGCACAAAAGGGCCATAATTGAGGGGGAAACAAGAGACTGTTTGATCCACCAACCTAGGGGTTCAAACCGTGGTAAATATTGATTACCCAGGATAAACTTGCATACTGAGGGGGTTTCTTCTTAATGGGGAATGCCTGTTAATATTTTAGTAGCTGGTTATTTCATCATTGCCTACAAAGTTACAGAGAGAGTGCAACCTTTCTGTGCTGAAATCACTATTCCCCCTGGTCTCAATTTAGAAGGTGATTCCAGGTTAATCTGTCTTTGAAGTTTGATTTTCTGTTTTATTTTTTATTTTTAATACATTCATTTTTATTTATTATTAACAACCGGACTGAGCTATACTTTATCTGTCAAACTTGAATTTAAGAATTTACAGCCCGTCAAAAGTAGGGGGTGCTGCAGCACCCTCTGCCCCCCACATTACTGCGCCTACACAGTCAAACTGCAGAACAACAGTGACTGGAGAAAACGGACACGGTTCTGTACTGTAAAAATATTTATTACCTCTATTTTCAGCTGAAATAAAATCTCATATTTACTTAACCTCACAAAACATTTGAATAATATAACATACTTCAGATGAACATAAGGGATGTCAGGCAACAAGATATTGTAAAATGGCCTTTTTCTTTTACAGTGTTCCACAACCCATCCACAATGGCATGATATAGAGAAGATGTATAAGAAAGTTATATAATATAAATATATACAATAGTGAAACAGTATATTTTGATTCATTCTCCAAACTGCGGAGCTGTCAGTCTATTTACTGTCACCCATATGTTGGTGCTATTTAGTTTCGTTGCTGCCACAATTCCTGTTTCCTTTCCCGTTTTAATTATCTTCCAGAACCTTGGGCAGTAGCTCAATTCCAACATTCAATTCTGTGAGAGATTACATTTTGACACGGCTCAGTCATATTATTTGATTTCAATTTCATAGCAAATGGGGAAACAGCCCAGCAGCCTTAGGCATGAGTATGATGCAGGTTGGATGCATAATGCGCTCTTTTCCTGAGGAATTTAAGCAAAGGGAGATAACTAAACTGCAAAAAGGGACAAAAATCTGGGTCTCGCTGTGAAAGGTGTTGGTGGTATGCCCGGTCACTTCTGGAGCAGCGCTTGTGATTCATTTACCATCCGGTGATTGTCTGTGTTCATGAATAGCAAGCAGAAATGGATTAATGCATAATAAACACACATTTTTTTTCGTGTGTTAAATTGACGTGCCGAGGGTTTATTTTTATAATATTATAATAAACCTTGTGTATCATAACCCATCCCTGTCAAGTCGATGACAACCGTAATGTGTCAGATTATAAATGGGGTGTTTATTTGGTTGTTCCCGGACCGAAGTGCTGAAATGTTTTCAATGAGCAGGGCAGCTGTTTGAGGAGGATAGACCTGCAGGTCCACGCAGTGCAGCGCTGGATGAACTCACAACTAAATAGAGTAGGAGAGAAGAAGAGAAATGAGGTGACCTCAAAGACTACATGAATGACACCTGAGGTGAAACTCCCAGTCAGAGTTAAGCCTCTCTATTAACGCAAAAAGAGACCTGACTTTATTCGGGGGCTCCGATGATGAGACTCTGTTAACATTACGAGCACAGACTGCTGGGGGAGAAGAGTGTGGTGTAAACAAGTTGGGGCATAGCCAAACTAGGCGGCCCTCAAACCTTATGCTCTGGATGCTCTGATTCAGCATGCAGGACACACTCACAATGCTAGCAGGTAGTAACATACAGTACAGTATGACAAAAATAGTAAAATAATAGGCCTAATAATAATAATAGTTAATGTTATTATCATTATCATTATCCGTTGTTGTTGTTATTGTTCATAATCTAATCATAATCTAATATTGTAATGTATATAGTAAATTCTGTTTATGTTGTTGTGTATGTGAAATATCTGACCTCCAGTGTGCCTGCGTGTAATGTACTGTTACATAGCATGTGTTGCTCTCACCCACAGATGGCTGGGACAAGTTCTCTCACGCTTACACCAAGAGAGAATACGGCAAATGGGAGCTGATTGTTCCCCCCAAACCTGACGGCTCTCCAGCTGTGGATCACAACACCAAACTCAAGGTACAAACCGGTGCGTCTTCCTGCCTTTCTGCGCCTCCCTAGGGGGCTTATTGCTGTAATGCAGTGGGGGAGACTTCGGCTCGCGTGTGGGGCGCCTGTATTATCCGGCGGGCCGGCAGCGTGTCGCGACAACACGCTGAGGGGAGATTACTGTGCCAACACGGTGCGCACGGCAGACGTATTACTCTTAAGGACCTGACTGGAGTCTTTTCTTTTAACTACACCCGCGGCAATGCTCCCTCAGGAGGCTGTGCTGTGTTCGTTCAGTGTAAAACACATTCTCTACGGGGCGAAGATGATTGGTTTTTACCTACCCAGTAAATAATTCATCAGGGTTAAATGCAAAAGAAGCACCTCCCTTAATGCTTCGTGTCCCGAGCGAACCGCACAGATGGGAAATAATCGCAAAGTGCGATGCCAGGAGCAGAATGGATGGCATTGAGGTGCTCTCCTTGGGACTGGGTCATCGTTGGCATACTCCCGCGCCCTGGACAGCCCGCCCAGTTCCTATTGTCAGCAGAGGTCAGTCCGAGGACGATAAGAAGCAGATGGAAACACTGGCACCTGGCCTCTCTTTGCGGACCCCCGCTGCCCATGAATGGCTGTCTCGCTGCGAGCTCCACTTTAGAATTTGTTCCACAGTGCTCCCTCATGGACACACAAACCCAGCTCCAATCGCTCTCATGTAGAGCAGCTTGCCCTCACATTGCCTTTGTTTAGAGCCCAATTTGTCTCTCTAAACAAGCAGTGTCTCCCTGCTTTCATTTACCATCATTTCTGAGAACAGGCACCGAAACCTATATTGAACAATAGGCCTATTTGCCTGCACAACCAAATCCCGAAAGCCTAGATTTTTGACCCAAGACTGATGCATTAGTAGTTTTTGTTTTCTCTTCTCATTTCTATTCACCCTCTTGGCGTGTCCAACAGTGTGATTTGATGTGCTAATGCAGGCCAATTCGTCTGAAGGACCACTCCTCTGTCAGACTCAATGGCAGTCCATTTATCTATCTATCTATCTATTCAGCTGTCTTCAGCTAATCCCATAAACCATATAACATGTCACGTGGAGCGCCAGGCCTCGAATGAAGGAAAAATAATAATAAAACACAGCAGGGGGTCTCGCATATGGTGGCCGTGTTGGGACAGTCATTACATCACAAAAGTAGACTAAATTAGTTTGGCACTAATGCCTATTTCTGCAGGGTACCCTCATACTGTGGTGGCACCACTGGATCGATTCTTGCTGGCGCTCTCAAACTCCCATGCTGGCTTTCGCCTTGTTCCTTTGGCTGAAAGTGGGAAAGTAACGTTCCATTTAGATTTCTAAGTACACTTATTTGACCCCCTTCCAAGGCCCAATTGAAGACATAATAGAAGAGAAGCAGAGATGACGACTTGAATGTCATATTTTTCTGAATTGCTCTGTTGCTCGAGCTTTCCAGATGGGCCAGTTGGCTGACTGAATTAAAATCAATTGAGAAATGGCGCCCGTCAATCAGATCTGTCAATACAGAGCATTACATGACTCGCTCTTACTCCTAATCAGTGTTGGCTATTATACCGTATTATGTCCTCCAGGCCATCTGAAGTACCTACAGACTGTATTCATGTTAAAGCTTTGGGCTTTGCCGGGGTATAAAGGATGCTGCTTTGCTTGAAGAACAATGTTAAAGAATATAGAAGAAAAATAATTAGATGATGGATGGAAAACAAATGCACTAAGCTGTTCTATGATGTAAGCAACTCCCTAATCCAAATAATAAAGAAATAAGGAATACAGCCAAGCATCGTATCATGAAATAGATCCTAAAGAAAATACTGATTGTGGCCAAGTGTTTGATGCAATAAGATGGCAGGATAGCCTAGTCGTCTAGGTGTTGGACTCCCAGCCGGAAAGTCGTGGGTTCAAGCCCCAGAGTTGGCCTATCTGTAAGCATCTTGAGCAAAATGCATAACCCCTATCTGCTCCATGTAATAGCAGCATGTAATTGTAAGTTGCTTTGGATAAAAGCATCTGCTAATTGTAAATTGTAATGATATTTCTTGCAGGGATGTCCCTAATATTTTGATTATACTCTAGCTTTATCTCTAGCTAACTGGCCTGGTTAAACCATTATGCAATATCCACCTATACGATTTGCTTTGCTTTACAGTCATCAGTCTGGGAACTTTCAATACAGAACCACTTGTCAACCGGTTACAGAACTAACAACCTGTAAAAATGTCCCCACACGGGTCTGGTTCTGATTAGTTGAATGTTGTCCAATCGCCTGCTAATGATTTGATTGACACCTACAGTATTGACAGCGCCTCTCTATGAGAAACGACTTTAAAAAGAGAGTTTCCAGACTATGCAGAGTGGTACGAATTGGATGGCCTTACCATTCTAACACTATTGTCCATTTTCTTTTGTTTGATCAACTTTTCTTGTTGTAAATACATATTTCCATTGTCTCAATCAGTGTGTATACATGTGCCTATATTCCAGTCAATTGAACTATGCATTGCTATTTCATAGCATAAACAAGTGTACCATTACTCTCCACCTTACTCCTCAAATTAATGTTAGCTTTTTGTCACCTGCTTTGTTTGACATCCCTAATCTCTTATAATTGTCTTCATTTCCCAGGTGGTCGTTCACACGAAAGAAGGAGGGCGTCTGTACCGGAACTCCCCCTGGGCAAAATATGTTAGAAAAAACGAGAAGTCTGTCATCTATGACTGGGTTTACTGGGATCCCCCACAGCCTTACAAGGTAAGGGCCTCATCATGATTGCAATGCTTTAATGTTATGTTATGTTGATAATTCACTCAACATGTTTGGATGTCACGTATAATGTCACATATTATCAGAAGCAAGTAAGATCCTACTTCATTTTAAATGGAACTTAAAAAGGTTTTATTAAAGGGGGTACCACTCATACATTATGTTGTCAACTGGTAAATGTATTTTCCCCTTACAAACATTTTGACATGACGTACATGTATTGATGCTTTATAAAACATTTATGTAAGAGGCTTTAGCTTTTATAAGCAACATGGGACCACCAATCCCAGTCACTTCTCAAATCAGCCTTTTGTCTTGGCCTTGTTGCTTCACATTTCTCCCAATGATACTGACAGCCCTTTGAATCTCTGTCCCCTCACGCAATCATGGCTATTCTTAATGGGGGGCTTGATCTGTGTGCTCCGAGAGAATCGCACTGTTTCTTGGTGCAGCTTCATGTTCTTAACACTAGTGTGAACAAACAAAATACTGAGTGGGTTTTAATGACCACCTTGCCTCTGTTATCGTTCGGTATTTACTAGCCTTTTAATTAGCCAATGCACCCTCTTACTGGCTGTGTATTTACTTTGTTTTTAAGAGGTTCAATCATGCACTTCAGCCACTTACCAGGGCTTCACAAGGCTGGAAGTGATCAAGTGATTGCCTGTATTTAGACTGTCCCTTCACAGCCAATCCCAGCCAAGAATGTTTTTTAGGATGCATAACTATTATCTGCCTCCATAATAGGAGAGATTGTACTGTTTAGTGTAATTCCATACAGTATATCCACATAAAAATTACGCTACTGTATACCGTCTGGCTTCATGATGCATGCTTTATCCACAATGACGTGGATTAAAAGAATCATGTTTTTTTTACTGTGGTACTTGTAGTAACACATCTAGCTCTACTGAATTGTTTGCTTATGATGACTATGATATACAGTATCGCTGAATTTGTCAGCTACTATCGACAAATGTGCCCTTCTTATTTTTAGTCGCTTTGGATAAAAGCATCCGCTAAATGACTGAAATATGATGTAAACTTAAAATGCGTTCTTTTTGTGCTGGACTGTAATGTTCTTCCTCTGTACTGTTTGTATGGTGTATTCCTCAGCACATCCACCCGCGGCCCAAAAAGTCCAGGAGCTTAAGAATTTACGAGTCCCACGTGGGCATCGCTTCACCCGAGGGGAAGATTGCATCATACACCAACTTCACGACCAATGTGCTCCCTCGTATAAAAGACCTGGGTGAGATGAGACAGCGGTGCCCTCTGAAAGAGCATTCTGTTATGTACCCACAGCCTTTCCATTTATAACTTCCCCTTCGCTTTCCCCCATGCTCCCTGTGGTTTTGATGGCTACACCGCTCTGTAGAATCGTGCTGTATCTTCCTGAGTTAAGTCATGGGGCAAATGTTTATTCAACTTGAGAAGAGAAAATATTTTGTATCATTTTGATTTGATTGTGCACAGCAAGCAAGTGAAGTATCAATATATTGTTTATATACTGTATATGGCTCCCAAGCCACCAAATTTGAGCCCCCCACCCAAAAAAGAACAACAATAGTTAATCTAAGACATTGTTGGAGGGCCCATTTCCCTGTCTGCCAGTGTCTCGTTCCCCATCCTGGGTCCTTAAGCTGCCACTCTGCCTCCATACCAGCCTTCTCAAGGGTATTTTAAATGGGAGGCCTGTCACGTTTGCTTAGCACAACACTACTTCTGCAAGTCAACACCCAGTGCACTGGCGTGACCTGAAGTGGTCATTACTGTTGGACAATGTTGGTTAAGGGAGCCCCACAGAATACATCAGCCACCGCTAGAGAGTCTGGGCTGCAAACCTGACAACTTGTTTCCATTTCTGAGATTTAGCCCTCCGACAACTAACAGTCACACTAAGGCCTTGAGCCTACCTGAGCCTGAAATCATTCAGCACAACGACAATTGCAGCTGTTGTACCCGCTGTTAAGTTAATTCCTCCCACTTATTTGTTTGTGTTTGTTAGCATCCACCTTGCATTTCCATCAGATACTCCTCACTGGGGTTCACGAAAAACACATCGCATTACTTAGCAGGCAGGAAAACCTTTTATATTGACAGCATTTAGCAGACATTTTTATCCAAAGGGACTTAGAGTAAGTGTAATGCGTCAATAGCTGAATAGGTCATACACACAGTCATCAGTGCTAACTTGGTTCCTAAAACATCACATTACATATCAACATACCTCTCAATCTGCACAAGTCATTGCTAACAGCTTAAATACAAGAAAAGAGCTTACACAGTCTAAGAGTAGATCCTAACGTACAGCAGGAACGTAGAGGTTTATTATTTTTTTTTTTTTAAATAGCGGCAGATAGATCGCCATAGAGGTGGAAAGATCTGTGAAGAAGTGACTCTGCTGCCTTGATAGCTGCAGGAAGCTCATTCCAACATTGAAAGCTTGTTTTCGAGATGTTTAGTGCTAG
This sequence comes from Percopsis transmontana, assembly GCA_025447815.1. Taxonomy (NCBI): domain Eukaryota; kingdom Metazoa; phylum Chordata; class Actinopteri; order Percopsiformes; family Percopsidae; genus Percopsis; species Percopsis transmontana. The sequence goes on from JAOEHI010000668.1 coordinate 7,590, forward strand.
TCTACTGTTCTTTATCTACTGTAGCAGGTCGTTCAAATAACCACAGTCATCAACATACATTGTCACGCAGGTGTCGCAGCTTGTTGGTAACCCCTGCCTGTCACATGCGATCAGCATACAATACTGTAACATACAGTAGAACAGTACATTGCATAGGCTACATTGATTGGGATGCAGAGCAACCACAGCTCATCCAAATAGATGGTGTTTCTTTAGCCATGCTATCCTTTTGTGGGGGTAAAGAAACAACCGTTGTAAATGTTGTCAAAGAAGCTGAAGCTGCCGAAATCAGCCAAATTCCTAACTCCTTTGGTGACACCTGTCGTTGCCTGCTGTTGCGGTCCTCTCGGCTGTGTAGCGACATCCCATTTGTTAAAAAAAAACAAAAAAAACCTTCACCTATGTTTTGTCACTTTGTTTTTACCGAAGCTGAAAATATCTCTTTAGTATGAAAAGAAACTGAGAAATATAAATATATAATCTATAAGGGAAAATTAAAAATGTGACCTCCCTCTGGATTCCTCAGTGGCAGTTTAAAGGCTGCTGTTCTCTCTCATTTATGGAAAGCAGTTGGCAAAGGTCAGTTTGAAATGTTGAACATGACTTTATTCCTGTAGCCAACACTCGTCTTGCACACCCTTGTGTCATGCAGAAAATGCCTGGAGTTTAAGTATAACTAATGTGGGTTAAATAGTATTTGCAAACAATACATACTGTATGAAGTGGATCTCTCACTTTTCTGGCACTTGTTTTCTTGTTTTCTTGGAGATACAGCATAGCCAGAAAATGAATATTTGGGTGGAAATGTGGGGGCTGATGTCCTTTCCAATTATGCATGTATGCATAATTGGATGCATATTTAGAAAAATATCGAAAAGCATTTCAAATATAATTTGAAATGCTCTTAATAGGTTGTCAGATGATATTTATTTGTAATAATGTCAATGAATAATAATAATTTTTATTTATATGTATTTTGTATTCGTATTTGTAAATATTCTGTAAATGGATTTTGCAGCGTAGACTTGAGCCTTGCAGATCAATGCCTGAAGAGTTTTGCTTCCTGTGCCTTGTATTTAGGTTACAACTGCATCCAGCTGATGGCCATCATGGAACATGCCTACTATGCTAGTTTTGGCTACCAGATCACAAGTTTCTTTGCAGCTTCCAGGTAAACGAGTTTGACATGCAGGTCCAGTGTTACACCCTGTACACTGTTTGAGAAATACTATGTAAGTGTGCACGCAAACACTGGCCAAAATAGGAGCATGAAAAATGCATAAACTACACAGATTTCAAAAGCCCCTTGTGCCCACCACTTTGAAAACACTGATTTACAAACCTATGCCTGTATTTTACAATCCTTTCAACCTCAACATTAACCTGAACAACAGCCTCAAACATTTCAGTGTACAGTGTTTTTGCTTGGAGGATTGAGTGAATAACTGTTAAATTGTGCTGTGTACACTGTGATGTCGCAAATCAAGGTTACAGCGTTGCAATAATCTCTCTGCGAACACATTTGCAGTTAATCCAGGGAGGAGGGGTGAAGCAGATAAGACACTGGACTAGTCAGGGTATTTATCTATGTCCCTCATTGCAGAGGCCCTCCTTCCTCGCTCGGAGGAGAGCATAAACCCAAAGTGTATATGCTGAGTAATTTCACCCATGATTGATCTCCCACAGTCATTTAAAACCCGAGCAGTCGGATACCGGGAAGCGGGTAATACTGTAGTTATGTCTCCTGTTTTGCACCGAAACCGATATAGTGATAGCTGGAAGGACGGATTGAACATGGTAGAAGAATATGAGCTGTGTGTGTGTGTATGTGGCACGTTGGAGGGTGTGGCCCACAGTATCTTATTTATGGCAGAATGGTCTTATTGAACATGGTAGAATTGTAATGGCGTAAATACTCAACAAAAATGCGGGAAGCCACTTAGGCAGCAAAGTGTAATGAATAATCTTCAGAGAATCTGAAGTAGATTACACACGAAGAAGAATTACAGCGTGGAAATAATAAAATGCAGATTTGTATTTTATTTGAGTCAAAAACACCTTTTTATGCATTAAAAAATGAATGTCCTTCTGTGTGTGTGCGCGTGTGTAGTCGCTACGGCACCCCAGAGGAGCTGAAGCAGCTGATCGACACGGCTCATTCCATGGGCATCGTGGTGTTACTGGACATGGTCCACAGCCATGCCTCCAACAACACAGAGGACGGCCTCAACCAGTTCGATGGCTCCGACTCCTGCTTCTTCCACTCGCCACCCAGAGGAGTGCACAGCCTGTGGGACAGCCGCCTCTTCAACTACTCCAGGTACCCAGGGCTTGGCTTCAATCTTGCGCCCCACTGGCTCAGCAGTGAAGCGTGAGGTCCTAGCTTCCATGGCTGTTTGGCTACTAAACCTTTTTGGATGATATGTAAGGTTTTCACCTCTCACCTATATTTGATCCTATTGGTGTAAAGATTTAATTGTGGAGTTGAAGGGGTGGGTTGTATTTATTCGGAGCTGAGAAAAGAGACAGGTGTCCAATTGTGTGCCTCAGATTTGCATTTGTTGCGACTTTGGTCGCTAAAAATAGTTCCTCTCATCCGAGGCATTTCATGTTGTTATGAGGCAAAACACAAAATCTGCTCAGATATTTTATATATTTTTATATATATATATATATATATATACATATATACATACATACACACACATTAAACACGTTGATACCCTGCCAACCATAGTGGCGTTAGTCATTGGCATCAAAGATGTGTTTGAGAAGATGGGTAATGTTATTTGCATATTCGTTAAACACACGGCTTACATCATCTTGACATCATGTTGTTCATAGTGCAAATTTGTGTGTTGACTTCACAGCTGCAACTAGCGGAGGAAGAAAACACTTTCTTGTGGTTACATCACACATTAAGCTCATGATTACATCCCAGATCATTTTAATGATAGTTGTGAAGCAATGACAGAACTATGGCCTCACAACACAAAGATCTCCATGGGCCTGTTTCTGTAGTTGTCTGCATGGTGAGGATACAAGCAATAGTGTAAGGTTCAGTAACATTATATTAAGTATTTAAATAATGTAGTTATTATATTAATTTTCTTATATTAATGATTTCAAAACCTCCCCTTTTGGGTGGTGTTGTTACCATGCGAAATACCTAAGCAGAATCAACATGTCACCTCTAACGCGATTGGACGAAGCACACACTCGATTGCGTTCTGTGACATTGAGATTAGAAGGCAAATTACAAAGCCACAAATAAACAATATATGAAGAGTAGAAGAAGCAAATAACACACATAGACCTGCCATACGGGTGATGTATAAGTTGCCTGCGGTTTCTTCAGTCCTCCAGGCTAATTGGAGACTCTATTTTCCTGTGGGCGAGACACCCTGACCTCGTGCAGGGCGTCTCGCTGCCTCATGCCCATGGTCATCTTGGACACCTGCTCCCCAGCTCTCCACCCCAACCCCCATGGCCTTGAAGCAGGAGTCAAGATATTGGTTAATGTGATACATCCCAATGGTCCATATAAATCGTTAATAGTGGTAATATATTATTGCACACAGCCTTTAGTCCATATTTGAAGATAATTATAGATGCACGGGGGAAACATGAAAGGCTGTGTGTCTGTTGTCTGACCCTGCTGGCGCTCTGCGAACAGCAAAACTATTGATTGGTTTTGTTGTAGGCCCTGTTAATTAAGCGTCTCCGCATTTCTGTGCCGCTAGAAAATGATCCCATAGCACATTAAAGGGGAGCAGGAATGGTTGAGTCTATCAAATGTCCTTTGAACTGGCTTTTAATAAGCATGCGTCAGCATGCAGCAGCCTCCAATACATTATACAGTGCTTAGTGTCAGGCATGGAGGCTATAATAAGAGAACAGCGGGCCTCTTTCATTAGTTATTGAACTTTCCTCATATCAGGCGTACTCATTAGACGCGGTGCAGACATATGCCATGACTGGAAGGCATACAAGGAGTCATTTGTAAAAGCCCAAAGGAGCTTCGCAATGTCGTAGTCAGTTCATTGTCTCTGGTTCCCCCTAGCAGGTTTTTCGGATGTGTCTTTTGTGTTCTTGCAACTCTCTTTGGAGGGAAATTAACCTCAGAGGGTAGCCAGAAACCTAGCCTGAAATCCAGTCTGTTTTTAATCAGGCAACCCTGGTATCAGCAATCAGAAGCAGACTGTGAAGTTCCTAATAGGTTGACAGAAACTGATTGATACAAGCTATCTCAACAAAGATCTATTTTCTTGGTTGCTGCCTCCTCTAAACGGCAATTCTGTTGAAGACCACCTCCCTGTTTCGTCCGTGTCCTTAACTATCCTCTTCAAATGTTCAACTTTCAATGTTGTTGTATAGATACTTATTATAGTTTGTGGACCTGGTTTGCTTCTACTTTACTACTCTATTTTAATATTAACAGATGCTGCTAAATATGCTAAAAAAGCCTTATTGCAGTTAATGAATACCAGGTTGAGAGGATGAGAAGGAGCCATGTCTATATTGAGGCTTCAAACTAAAGGAACACAATGTTTTTGTCTATTTTACTCAGTATATTTCAAGGCCCTTAGCGTCCCTTTGTTTTCACCGACAAGAGCTGCAGAACTTATTTTAAGGTCGGCGGTGGAATTGATAGTTACGGTACATATTCAGTTAAACAATATCATAAAAGGTTTAGTCTACAGCAACATTCTTCCACCTCATTGTGTGCTTTGGATTCCTACCAAAATGCATTCTACCTGTCAATGATGTGGTTCAATTGTGGACATTCAGTTCGCATGATGAAATGAGCATTAAGTAGCTGGGGGAAATTCAAGGCGGTGCTATGGGGCTTTTCTGCTGCTCTTCAGTAAGCCTTTTAAATGAGTTGAAGGAAACCTTGAATCATAGCCCAGACGGCTGAAAGACTTGTCCGTGTTGAGACCTCTTGTGTCTAAACCGGGAAATCGTGACCGCTCAACATGTGGGAAGAAACATCTTATCAAGGGTTCTTTTAGGATACTACTATATAAAAAAAAAAAAAAACTCAAAGTATTTCAAAGTTAAAGCTCCAAAGGGCCTTGTGCACAAGCATGGTTCAGCACAAGTGCGTGGTTTGGGAGGCAAGGGTTAGGATATTAGTGGTCAGGGAGGGCAACTCCCTGCTTGGCGATCATGCTCAGGTACCCTTGAGCATGATCGCTAATCCCTACTTACTCCAAGGGTGATAGACTGACCCTGCACCCCAATCAGAAGGTGAGAAGAGAATTTCCCCACAGAGATGAATAAATCCTCGTCATTATCATGGCACAGACACTCTACATTGAAAAGATATAGAAAGAAGAATATTATATCACCAAAGGAAATTAATCTTTGCATGCCTTGCATATGATTTTGTAGTTAGTTTTTTTTTCTCTCCAATTACTGTATTCTGAGTTAAAGCACAAAGTGAACCTTTGTTAAACCCTCAACTTTTCCTCACATCAATATAAATCCACATGCAGATGTTTGGTAAAAAAACATCTGCTTCTATACAGTACAGTAGTTTGCGGATTCACCACTGGCTTCGTTTGTTTCTAAAAAACACATTTTTATGTGTCTACAAAGCTGATCACCATCTCTACTGGTAGTATGTGTTCTCAGGTTACTCCAGTTTGAAGACTTTGTTTTGAGGATTTGTTTACGTATTGGAAAGTTGAAATATTCTGTATCCTAAATGAAATTCTACAACAACAAACCGGAGTAACTTAAGAACACGTACTACCAGTGGAGTCAGCTTTGCAGACACTTAGAGACACGTAGACAAATAAAAATGTGTTTTTGAGAAACAATGGAGGTGTTAGGGTGGGGTGTTGACCCAACACTCAGAAACACCACAGCGAAACAGAGGTAAAAATAAGAGAATGTTTATTC
>JAOEHI010000669.1:0-13499 GCA_025447815.1 Percopsis transmontana
TGTATTTCACCACTCCACCCTCGCTGTCTGGCACCGATGGCATCAGTGCCAGAGAGTGTTGCCGTGGAAACGGTAGGAAGGCACTGCAGGGCAGTCACTAATTGCGGGGTCCTGTGTGTGTGTGTGTGTGTGTGTGTGTGTGTGTGTGTGTGTGTGTGTGTGTGTGTACTAGAGGTGTTCAGGACACACCCACAGTGTAAACGCTTCAGTCAAAAACAGTCTCAAAGTCTGAAAGTCTCAAACCTGTAGACCCCCAACCGAGATGGTGTGTTTGAGGAAGACTAACATAACAAACCCAGATTCACCCAGATTCAGCATGTGATGGCGTGTGGGGGTACCTGAGAAGTGCCCCTTTTCAGTTCCCAGTTAATGGAGAAAGGGCATTTAAAGCAGTTCCACAAAGAGTACAGCTTACCCAATTATCTTTTCCACAGGGGCCACAGGTGAATAGATAAATAACAGCCGTTACTTTATGAATATTGTTGCATTAACCGAATGGATGGCGGGCCATCTTGTATGTTCAACCATGTACAGGATTGTTTATACTAGGTTGTCTCTCCCGCTAAAAGTCAATTCACTTGTTATTCAGTCTTTTCAATAGCGTTGGCCCCAGCTCCTCTCTGCAACAGACTGGTACCATAGTGTAAGAGCCACAGAGAACTTTAATGGTTAGAACTAATGTTCAGTAAACCCTAGATTAATATCTATCTACATACATGTATATATCTGCTTGTTGTTGCGTGTTGTCTGCTTGTTCTCCCACCAGGATTCAACACATGCTACAGTCTACTTTGTAGGCTACAGAGCACACCCACCTGAACTATAAAGTTTTTTAATGGTATTAATTTGAACTTTGCTAGGCTAGTTGCCGATGGAATCCCTCAGTGTCGGCTCAAGGTAGACATCAATCAGTCTGACCTGCATTTTGATTTACCGTATTTATGCTTTTCATATTGATACAGTATGTACTTTCAAGAAATATGTATAGGAAATTCACTCAAATATGTTACTAGGTATACATGATATCCGGGATAAAATACATTTTCTATCAAAAAAGAAATTGTGGACGTCACATTAAGGGCCAAATGATGACGTATGAGTTCAGCGTTGCTTGTGTCAGCTGTCAAACTTACTTTTGAATGCCAGACACTTTTGAATGACATCATGGCTAGCAAGTGAAGTGCCTCCACACACAGTGACAGTCACAAACACAAACACGCACACATACACACTTACTCACACACACGCACACACACGCGGTCTCTAAAATGAAATCCCCGGTGTGCGAGGGTTTGGCTCGCCTTTTATCGGCACACTTTGTTCCCTGGCATTTCCTCTCCTCCGCTCCACTGTGCCAGACAGACAGACAGAGAGAGGGAGGGGAGAGAGGGAGAGAGCGTAAAAGAAATCGAAGGAGAACGTCGGGGGGGGGACAAGGGGCTGTCATGATGATGGTGATTAAGTTTTTCAAGCTCATACCGGTCCTGCTTTGTAAATTCAGTGTCAGGCCCGTATTCGCTCCAATCTGGAGCATGTGCGGCCACATTTAAATGTTGCTCAGGCACCTTTCAGCCGGACGAGGGCTGACATTCATCCACAGGAGGCCACAGAGGTTCTTCTTAACCGATTGACAAATCCATACTTTACCCTTTTGTAAGCACGCTCTTGAAAACAAGTCACTGAAGCAGGATTACATGCCAATGACATCACCTTTTTTTGCGACAGTTGCGAAGTTGGCATTCGATCATCCTCCCAGGTATGAGATCATCCACCCAATAACGCCGTGAAGCGCTGCTTTAGCCCCAGATAGCGCAAAGTACACCCCAGAGGAGCCTCGGGAGCTCAGCCTTACACCAGCACTACTTGTGTACTCTTGACCAAAAGAGACTCCCATTATATCTAATGTTCTCATAACGCCACTGTGTTCTACCAGCAGCGGTGCGATTTCTGTCGTTCTCAATCTCTCTCTCTCTCTCTCTTTTTCTCTCCACTGTGTGTTGGGAGTGTGTGTAGGTGCACGTGTGCGAAGCCGTAGCTCCCAAGCACACAGCGAATCTTTCTTATTTCTTGAAGCCACAGGTTCCTCATGTAACGCTCCCAACGGCATTTCCCTGCAGTAGCTCTGTAATCACACTGACATCAAAGGGAGGCAGAGCCAGTTAGTGGCATGGCTCCGGAACGCACAGTGTTTTGTTGCATGTATCAACAACGTGTAACTTTTCCAATTTACCTGTTTCTGACCTCTGTTCTATACCGTCAGTTCATCTTTGCTTCATGCCATTTCTGTCCCGGTGCGAATCCTCGCAGCATTGCTCTGGGGAAACAGTGCATGCTGGGAAGTCATTCATGTCTGCTTTGGCTTGATGCGGATTATGATGCAGGATTTGTGAACTTGTGTGTGTGTGTGTGTGTGTGTGTGTGTGTGTGTGTGTGTGTGTGTGTTTGTGCGCCCTTTCAGGAGTGTGGCTGTGTGTGTGTCTTGTTACCTTTATTTTACTGTGAAAATTGGAGTGAAAAAGGAGTGAAAATTACTGTTTTCTAGTGACACAAGGTTCTAAAGTTCATCAAATATACGATTTTAATTATTGTTTATTACCAGTGTTTACATGCTGTTTATTTAAATGAACAAGTTAACCATGTACCAGTTCAAAACATGTATTATAGAAGACATAGATGTATGACATAGATGTCTTACAAACATAGTAGTAGTACATGCTGAATTGATGTGAAGTGCCTTCTATTCTTGCCAAGACAAACACCAAGATCCTGTGGCTTTGAATCTGGTGCCCCCCGTGGGCAATGTGCAACATTGGCCAATGTCTGGCAAACCAGCCAGCCAGAAGCTAAACTGAGATAATTTTACTGTGTATTGTAAAAGGGGTCAGAGTTAGTTCGCATTATTAAATTGGCTTAACTAGAACTGTATTTCTTGTTCGTATATTTTCCAATATTATTAATAGACAACTATAGTGCTACCCTGGGTGTCACAGTGCTAGTAGAACTAGCACCAGGCAATTAGTTTTGTGAAGTGAAATATGGGCTAGTGATTATCACATCTCGTGTGCTGACAGTCTTGCAGTGCTTCATTCAGCCTGCCATATTATCCATATTATCCAACACGGCTATTAGCTATGGATACTGGAGCCACCATTTATAATTTGCACACGCTCTAATCTAACAGCAACCCACCTTGGGACCTCGACCCAGGTGATGGGAGCGGTTTATCACTCACCCCTTATTCTCAGACCGCCTGTCGCCACAACCGGTGGCGGCCACTATATCTCATCCCTCATCTCCCTCAGACAATTACCTCCAATTTTACTTCAATAACGCTGTCCCTTCTCTGTCGGTAAACAATCACATCACTCTATTGTTGAGGGTAATTGGAGCTCTTTAAATCAAATCAGCCATTATGGGTCTGATGAAGCACGCTCCTCTCGTTGGGAGTGAGCGGTGCGCGGGGGAATAGCGCCAGAGAAACATTTTAGCAGCCTCGCCTCCCCTTGCGAGGGGGCAGTACTATATACAGGTATGGCGGAGGTGAGCGATACAGGTTTATTAGATGCCGCTGTGATCAGCGCAGGGCTTGTTTTGCTCCTCAAGGACATGTTCTCATCACATTTCATCAACAAAGGTTTCTGGATGTGAGCAGGAGACAACGAGTGTAAACCTTTGCCTTTCTTAGTTGTCGTAAATGTAAAGGGAACACTGTATTTTATTTTATTGATTTTGATTGATTGAAAATGTATTGTCCCACAGAGGGAAATTTAGCTTACAAACATTGTTTAAAAGACATAGTAACAAATACTCAGAAACAGCCATTCAACATCCGTACCTGGCGACAATTGAAGGACATTGAAGGAATTTATTTTCCTCCTAACAAACAAACTTGCATCTACATGTATATTCATTTCAAAATGAAGCCTGCTATCGACCACAGTATACGTGTGATTGTCTACTAACTCAATTTCCCTATCTTTAATGTCAGTGGGTTTGGGAACGGATGGATGTCTTCTAAAATCAATGATCATGTCCTTAGTTTTTGATACATTTAGTTCAACGAAAGAATGTATGCTTAATGCCGTTCAAGTTGTGCGTTTTTTCATTCAATACTGCTGGTTGGGTGTGCAGCAGCCTCGAGGCTTACGGGGAGTCCATGGTCCCTCTTGTGTGTGTCTCTTCGTCCGCTCCTGCTGCTCCTTTTTACTAGGATGATTGCTAGTAATTGTCCTCACCTGTCCCCCAATGAGCCGTGCCAAGCCGGTCCAGGAGTCCGTCCACCCGGGGCTTTGGGTACGCATTGAAGCGTGACACCCAAACCACACACCAGCGGTACACGTCCGCCCAGAACCACAAACCACAACTTCCGACACCCCCCCCCCCCATACAGACAGCTTTAAACCACGCTCACACCCCCCACACATCCACAATCATAAAAAAAATCTAAATCCCATTAGCTAATTATTTTGCCCATTTAGCCCTATATTTAAATGTACCAGACTATACATCAGATATGAGCACTTAGTCAATTTTTCAGCTACTGTATAGAATATAGAATTATGATGAATTGAATTGTGTCATTCATCAGACTGTAGCTCAAAAGACACTGCGGCACTGAAAATATAACTGCCCCGCCCATTTCATGGAATTAAAGAAAGAATTGCGGCTTTTTTCACCACGCTATGTTTTGCAGTCTTTTGCAGTCGTCACCCCTCAATTCAATTTTCAATATATCAGTCAATCATTTGTCAAAACAAGTTGTGGGTATACAGAACTTTGTGTGCATGTGTGTGTGTGTGTGTGAGGGTGCGTGTGCATGTAACTGTCTGTCATAGGTCTTAACACTTTGTGGATTATATTTTGGCAGTCACTTCCCCTTACAAGGTGTGTTATTAAACTTTAAAAGGACTGGAAATAGCTTGGCCCGCCTTGCTTAATTATGCTCCCAAGCTACAAAGGTGGTTCACGTCAACTTTCATCTCTCTCTCTCTCTCTCTCTCTCTCTCTCTCTCTCTCTCTCTTACTCACCTGTCCCTCACACTTCCACATACATGTGCCCTCTCTCTCTCTCTCTCTCTCTCTCTCTCTCTCTCTCTCTCTCCCTCTTTTTTATTGCCTTGTCATCCTGTCAGTGCTCTTACAGTGTGACGTCCTGCTCTCCTTCACTTACCACCGGCTATACAGTAGATGTTATTCCTCTCAGGCTGCACCTACGAATGTCCACTTAACGCGTCTGTGTGTGTGTGTGTGTGTGAGAGAGAGAGAGAGAGAGAGAGAGAGAGAGAGAGAGAGAGAGAGAGAGATAAAGAAATAGAACGAGAGAGAGCTACATATAGACAGAGAGAGAGAGAGAGAGAGAGAGAGACTGATAAAGAAAGGGAAGGAGAGAGAGCTGCATCTTGACAGAGAGAGAGAGTGGGCAAATCATTGAATGAACAGAATGAACCTGCATGTGTGGATGCAAATTGTGTGGGTGTGTGTGTAATCCTGTGGTGCTGCTGTACAAAAACCCATTTTTCAATTTGTGAGGGGGCTATGGTTATGGTTAAATATAAAAAAATAGTCTATCAATCTCTCTCTTTCTTCTAAATGTCAAGTTTACCATTGAATAAAAGTAACATTCTAACATCTTAACAACTTGAAGTATTGCCAAGATGTTTGAAAAAATATCACCCCCCCTCCCCTCCTTTCTTCTCTCCCCCCTCCCTTCTCCTCCCCGAACTCTGATCTCATGACTGCTCTTCAGAACTTGGATCTTGTCTCCATTTGTGAATGTTTTAATAAACGTGAGTCAGAACACATTTCCAGTGGGTCTGTTTGTTGAATAAATGAATATGCACACAGACAGAAAAAAACGATACATTGGAGTTCGCACAACTCTGCTGCTTCTCTCTATTAGCTCTCTCCTTGGCTAAATCTGTCCCTCTGTCTGCTTGCGAGGAAGTCTTCCTCAGACAGTGTCAGCTGCACTTCTTAATTAATCCTCCTCTCTGTCTCTGTCTCTTTCCATCCCCCAGTTTGTTGAATGTCAAATTCTGTTATTCCCCGCATATGCCAGAAAATACCACAAGTCATCTCCGATATTGGATTGGCAAAGTTTGTGTGTGTATGTGTGTGTGTTATGTAGGAACTGTATGTGTATAGGGTACAGCAGATTCTCCTCTCAGAACTAAGCTGTAGGGCACACCTTCTGAAAAGTTTGTTTTAAATAGTGCAAAATGAAAATATTGGTTCTTTAAAAACTTTATTTTCTACTCAGGGTTTTGTTATGGATTTTGTTATACTCCCCTTCCTTCCTCCAGTTTCCAAGAGAACCCTTAAAAACACAAATGAATAAATAAAATGAATGATTTTTTGGGAATGTCTTTCCAGTTCAAAGAAATTGCTGTAAGCCTTTATTTAGAGAAATAACACATATATCACTCTCTAACTGTGTTTTGTCTCTTCTTCTACACACACACACACACACACACACACACACACACAAACAACAGGCAAGTACGCCATGCGAGATCTGATCCACCGGTTGCCAGGCAGCAGCAGCAGCAGCAGCAACGCCACCAGCGGCGGGACCTCCGGCACCACGGGCCCCCCCAGCAAGACCATGTCTGACGACACGGTGACAGCCATCTGCTGCGCGCTGCACGAGGTCATCACCAAGAACATGGAGAACGCCAAAACCCTGCGAGACGCCGGGGGCATCGAGAAGCTGATCGGCATCGCCCGCAGCAAAGGGGACAAGTGAGTGTAGGACGAGTGTTGGGTGTTTTGTAAGTGTATTGGATTCGTTGGCATTAGAGTTGTTTCAACATTTTCCCGTTCTGTTGTCTGAAGGGACCTGAAAGGGAGGAGCTCATTTTGAAATCTGTCTAACAAGTCATTTAGCCAAAATTCTTGAAAAAAAGACCTTGTGTGAAACAAGCCAGTCAGATTTGGCACCAGGTGTGATATCACTTCTGGATTATAAACAATCATGTCTGACCTATCCTCCCACTCCCAATCAAGTCAGGGCTGGTAATAAGTACAGTACATCACCATCTTAAATGGAATGTTCAGCTCAAGGTCAAAATGACAAAAGGACTTAAAAAAAGGAATTAAAAAATATCTGAACCTGTACTTCAGAAAAATAAACTAGGGAGAGATAGCAAGAATATAAACCTTGTCACTGTGGGAGATGGAGCAGGGTGTTCTATCTCGTTACTGTGGCAACCAGCAGGTAAGGGGGTTACCATGACACCAGGGTTTATTCAGTTGTCAGTCTTGTTGAGGTACAGGGGGCAGGATAGCCTAGTGGTCAAGGTGTTGGACTCCCAGCCGTAAGGTCGTGGGTTCGAGCCCCAGAGTCAGTTAACCTGTAAGCATCCTTGAGCAAGATGCCTAGCCTCTATCTGCTCCATGTAATAGAACAATGTAATTGTAAGTCGCTTTGGATAAGAGCCTCTGCTAAATGCTGTAACGGTACAGGTATGTGAAAGAGAGTGAGAGATATTATAAGGACTTTGGTTATACACAGGGGCATGGTTTGTTTGAGAAACTCTGGGGGAGTTTAAAAGACAAGCTAAATATAATTATAGAGAATTGTTGTTTGACATACGTTCTTTATTAACCCTAGCTTGGCACTCGCATAGTTTTCAGACCTTCAAAAAGGAAACAAATATAATACATTTCTGTCATTATAGAAAAGTATTCGGATGATTCTATTGCCATCTCTTTCACGTAAAAAAAAATTTATTTACTGGTAAAAGTTAAATCTCTTTTCAAACAAATCTGTGCTTCAATTGAAAACTTTAGACTACCGGTGGTGTACAAAGGAAGATCAGCACCCCTTTCCCTCCTCCCTAGCTGATACAACAGCGGGGTGTATGAACCGACTTCTATGGGAGTCATTTTTCAGCTAACTTGCTGGGCTGGGAGGAGACCATTAGCATGGCGGAGAGGGTCATTTGAAACTCATCTGGAGAGGCTCCGCTTTGCACCAGGAAAGTCATTCTTCACTCGAACGAGCAGTGGCCCTCTTAAAGCCATCTGTGGCTTTACCAGCTTACATTCGTTCTCCTCAGAGGGCAGAAACTGAAAAAAAGAAAAAAATATATTACAGTAAAAAAATAGATAGCGATATTGTGCGAGAAAAAGAAGGTTTGTTTACAGTGTTTCTCTCCCTATCCCTCTTACCAGACATTCAGCCAAGGTGGTGAAGGCAGCCTCTCAGGTCCTCAGCAGTATGTGGCAGTACAGAGACCTGCGTTCCCTCTACAAGAAGGTGAGAGAGAGGCCTGCACGTAACCCCCACGCAATTTTCCTCTCCAGGGTCTATCTCTATCTATCTAGCTGCTTAGTCAAGGTAACAGGGTTTACCAGCTTTATGGTGTTCATTTGTCCCTAATTAATTAATTTCAACTTTTTGAAAAAGTGACCAAAAAAAAGCATCGCAATAGTAATACAAAACCCTAGATGATCGAGTCTAGGGTAGATGATGGAGTCTAGGGTAGATGATGGAGTCTAGGGTAGATGATGGAGTCACGTTAGATGTGTTTACCTCACCAAGGTCTGTCTCCCTTCCAAACAGTCTTTATTGCCACAAATAATAAATGCAAAGTTTTAGTTTGTGTGTGGGCAAGTCACAGGTTTAACGATGGATACGAGCTCATCCTTTGTATTAGTGTGTGCTGTGCACATTTATGTGCATGCACATTTGTGGGCCTCTGCAGGCAATTATTTAGATTGTCAATATACAGTATAGTAAAGACACCTGCAATTATTCTAAACTACATAATTACTGTGTAGGTGTAGTTATGTAGGAAATGTAATAAAGATGGTAATAAAAATAAAAAACAGCATAGAACATGCATACAACAGTGCACGGTGAAAGCCCTGGTAAAATCTTTCACCCTATCTGGGCTTCCAAAGTTAATACATTATTATCAGGGATCTGATTTTGTGCGTCAAATATTTTCCCAGTTTCCAATACAGCTTGACATTTCCCACTGTTATTGAATTGCCTCCCATTCAGAGTCTCACGGCCAGACTTTAAAGGGGTCACAAACGCGCGCGCACATACACACCCACCGCTACCCCACATCACCTCAGGTTCAATTCCTTCACCGTAGAAACACACTGCTCAAAAAAATGAAGGGAACATGTAAAGATCACAGTATAACATCAAGTCAATTAAACTTCAGGGATATCAATCTGTCCAGTTAGGAAGCGATTTTGAATCTATGTCACCTGTTTTGGTGAGACAACAGCAAGACAACCCCCAAAATGGGAATGGTTTTGCAGGTGGTGGCCACAGACTATTGCTCTCTCCTTATCCTTAATGACTGATTCTTCTCTAGTTTTGCATTTTGCTAGTGTCTTTGTCACTACTGGTAGCATGAGGCGGTACCTGCAGCCCATTCAGGTTGCACAGGCAGTCCAGCTCCTCCAGGATGGCACATCCAGATTGGCAATCGCTGACATACCTGACAGAAGTGAAAGTGTCTGGAGACGCTGTGGTGAACGTTATGCTGCCTGCAAGATCATCCAGCATGACCGGTTTGACGGTCAGTGATGTTCTAGGGAGGCATATCCTTGGAGGGTCGCACAGACCCCCAACCTGACTGCTGTTAGGTACCAGGATGAAATCCTCAGATCCATCTTCAGACCTTACGCTGGTGCAGTGGCCCCTGGGTTCCTCCCGGTGCAGGACAATGCCCGGCCTCATGTGGCCGGGGTGTGTAGGCAGTTCCTGACCTGAATCAAATTGAGAACCTCTGGGACATTATGTGTCGGTGCATCCGAAGCTGCCAAGTAGCGCCACAGACTGTCCAGGAGCTCACTTATGCCCTGATCCAGGTCTGGGAGGAGATCCCCCCGGACACCATCCGGCGTCTCATCAGGAGCATGCCCAGATGTCGGGAGTGCATTCAGGCACGTGGGGCCATACACACTGCTGAGTCACATCCTGAGTTGCCGTGATGACATTCACACAAGTTGGAACAGCCAGGGATTTCAATTGTTTACTATTTTCAGTGTGAGCTTGAATCCAGCCCTCAATCAGTTGGTGATTTTGGTTTCCATTGACCGTTCATTTCGTTCTCAACGAATTACACAATGTACAGGAAAGATTTGGATCTTTAATATATTTCGTTCATCGAGACCCAATATGTGATTTCAGTGTTCCCTTAATTGAGATGCACATTGTTTCTACTTGTTTAAAAGTACTGACAGACATTGTGTAACCTGCACTTACCAAGCATGTAGAGCTTCAGAGTGGAATAGAGCTCAACACCCTAAGCTACATCTGCTATTTACTGTGCTCAACATTAGTGTTGCTTGCTGTAATAGCTGTCGACAGCCTTTTTGAAAGATATTTAGAAATGCTTTCGAGAATAAAGTGATTATTTGCCTCAGAAGAACAGTATTTGTGCCGAACCTATGCGCTTGATTTGTGATTTCTTGTGATTTCAAACGGGGAACATTTTGTTCCCCGCGCTCTAGTCCGCGGTGTCTCGCCTGTGGTCCCCGTCTCGCTGTGTCACACCTGAGTGGACGATGCCACGCATGACAGACGCCCAGTGATTGCCACAGGACCCTTTCATGCATGTCAGACAATGCATGCAGTCACGCGTATTCAAGCATTCATTTAAACTCTGTATTATCTGGGGGGGGTCTTCTATCTTGTGGGTGAAGGGCTTCTCGCCGAGGCCCCAGATCCAACAGTGTGCTCTGTGGGCATGTTAGATAACCAGTAGTTTGGTCATTTTAGATGAATGGATATCAAAGTTATCAAAAGGCGAAAGCCTTAATTTATTTTTTCGTTATACTCAAATGATGCCATGAAATATGTATCGGAATTGGAGGATAAAAGTGTGCATCGGAATGTCCTGACGAAATTCTTTGCAATAGTAATAATGCAAGTTTAATGGGTTTTGGGCGATCTGAAGTTAATAGATGTGTGTGTTTGTGTGTGTTTGTGTGTGTGTGTGTGTGTGTGTGTGTGTGTGTCTAGAGTATATTGTGTGTCGATGTGTCTACCCAGCCATTTGTGTGTTTCTGTGTGTGTGTGTTTGTTTGTCAGCCTACTGTATAAGAACTGTTAATCACTTGCTATGTCTGTCTCCTGCAGTGAGGCAGGAGACAAGAAATACAGAAAGAAACAATAGTTTGGAGGGGGGGGGGCAAGCAGGGGTTGCCTGTCGGCTTCACGGACTGATGAAAATGAAATGCTGAAGGCCCATAAATAAACAGCAGTGGCATATGGAAATAGCATCCGAGAAGGCACATCAGCGATGACGAGGTCATTAATAAACCAAAGCCGAAATCCCTGTTTGTAGCAGCGGCGTCGGTGTCTATTGGATAAATCTCGTATAACAGTCTCCCGAGTGCAACACACCTCTTCTTTTACCTGATTTAATATGGATTACTAGAAGGGGAACGCGTCTCTCGGTTGCGTCTCTGTGTCTATTTTAAACACGGGCCTAATGTCTGCCCGTCTGTTGTGTGGGCGTGCAGTTGTTTTGCCAGTAAGTGAGACGTTTTATCTAGGTACTGAGACGGAGGTCAAAGGTTATATTTTAGTAAAGATAATCATTAGTACAGTACAGTAATCATAAGTACAATCATTGTCGTTTTTTATAAATAAACATCTTTTTTTTTATTGTACTCTTGGGACTAGTGATTCACTAGTCCCATACACACATGGGCACATAAAGTACGTGTTGTGGCAAACTGTAGGCTACACAGGCATTATTTTGTCCTGTAATTTCTTGACAAATGACCTACTTTGGAGCACTCTGGCAGACATACACACACATTTGCGCGCACACTTGCTAAACACACTCTTACAGTATAGTCACACAGTTACACTTTGTCACAAACCTGTTCTGTGCGTTTCTTTTTCTTTTTTTTCTGCACTGCACTGGCTCATTTCTTGACAAATGACCTAGCTGGGACACTTTGTCAGAAATGCAGACACATTATACACACACACATACACACACACACACATACACACACACGCAAACACACATGCAAACACACACACAAACACACACACAAACACATGACAGATGAAGGTCAGGGTCAGAGGATGTTGTGTTTGTCATGTGTGTCTCTTATGTGGCAGATTTACAGTTCCTGTTCCAGATATGTACACATCCTTGATGTGTGTGTGTGTGTGTGTCTGCCAGGTAATTGATTTCCATTCCAGTTTATTATTTTCAGGGTCATCATAACCATAACACATAACACTAAAGCTCTAAATAAGTTCCACTATCATAAAAATCCTTTTTTTTCCAGCTGTGTAGCATACATCACAACTGTCTCAAGAAATCTGAAAGGGCTGGGATAATTTTAAAATCTGTCTAATATGTCATTTAGCCAAAGTCCTCTGAAAAATGGTGTAAAATAAGACATCAATTCTGGATTATAACCAGTCATCTTTGACCTATCCTGACACTGCCACTCATATAGCCAACCGCGTTAAAATTCAAATAGCTAGTTTTTTTGTGAATATGCTTGCATGATTGTTGAATCTGTCCCGATGTCGTTGTTGATGTTCTAAACGTTTAAAATACGGAGAGTACCTTTAATGAAGATGAAGATTTAAAAAACTGCATTGGGCGTAGGACCTCTCTGTCTTTTGCCCTGCGGGTCTCATCTTGAAGGAGAGTAAATGGACAGTGTTTGGAGCCCAGAAAGAATACATAATAAGGCTTCCTCCACAGGGAGCAGAAATTGTAATTACAATGGAAAAACATGAAAAACATGAAAAACTGGAAACAGGAAAACACAGAGAGAATAGGGGGTGGTGAGCAAACAGAGAGAAAGAACACAGTGTTCTCCGGTGGTTAAGGACCAACCAATCACAGCGTAACCTTTCACTGGTTGCGCTGTGATTGGTTTCTGGCGCTGACCTTTGACAAACACACACACACACACACACACACTCAACAATTTACAGACACAGACATCCGTCACATCTTGTTTGTTGAGGTACTGTATTGTAATCACTAGTTGGCAACGGTGTTACAACCTTCAACTAACTACCCAATGATGTCAAGAGTGACAGGCGAAATGGTTGCCGGGCAACCCTCTTATTCTCTCTCTCTCACTCTCTAAGTTAGCACGCATTAGAAAGAGGAAGAAAGGTAGGTGGAAAGAGGAGAGGGTACATATCGTATAATGGGAACAAACAAGGTGAGAAGGAGGCGAATTAGTCAGCACTGCACTCAAGGACAGAGGTACAATGCGGAGTGTTTATGTGCCATCACTTGCCTTAAACATGGCTGCAGTCTAAATGCATGACTTGCTCGCTGTTAGAGGTGTATAAATGGAAAGATAGGTAGAGAGACACACGGTCTGATTTAAGCTCCAGAGAGAAGTAGCAGCTAGATTGTGGGGGATGTAATAAGATGTATTGCATGGCATGCAATGGAGGGGATATATATATATATATATATATATATATAGAGAGAGAGAGAGAGAGAGAGAGAGAGAGAGAGAGAGAGAGAGAGAGA
>JAOEHI010000670.1:0-13498 GCA_025447815.1 Percopsis transmontana
CCCACCCCCCACACACACACACACACACACACACACACACACACACACACACACACACACACACACACACACACACAGAGCAGCGCAACAAGGCACAAATAGACACTGCTCGACTTATATTTGTGTCTCCCCTGAGTCTGTGTTTCTCCTTAACTCACAACTGAACTTTTATGTGAGTTTTTGCACCTGAGTGTGTGTGTGTGTGTTTATCTGTGTGCTTCTGTTTCTTGCTGTGTGGCGTGTGCATGTGTGTGTGGGCTGAAGGTATCTTTCTCAAAGTGCATCTTTTGGTGTGTGTGTGTGTGTGTGTGTACGCCCTTGAGAGAGTGTATTCCAGTGAAATTTTAAAGGCACACTTCTCGATTGAGGTCCCAAGTTTCTTGTGCAACACACTCCTGTACCTGAAAGTGTGGGCAGCAGTAGGGGGAGGGGGTGGGGGTAGAGAATGGTAGGAGTCTATGAGAGCTGTATGGGGAGAAGGAGAGAGGAAGGCAAGCCACTCAGAACTCAGAAAAACAACGTTTTTGCAATACTGATTTCAACCGCAAATTTCAGATACAAATTCAGGAGTATCACTTTAATTTTATATTTTTTATGTTTTATTTATTTGTCTGACAAGCATTTCAAAGCATGTCAAAACTTGGCTGCAAATATGTCCTCGATACTGGACAGGTGGTGGATTTATAATTTCATGCCCAGTCCCATTTTGATGGTCTCTTGGGTTTGGGCCGAGTTGAACCTCACTTAAAGAGAGAATACTTAGAGAGGTTATTGCTTGCCAAGTGCATTACATAAAAAGCATCTTTCTCCGTCTTTAATGTGTCACCCATATCAGGGATGCACCAATGTTGCATTACTAGTGCCAAAATGAAGTCAGCCTTGAAAGTATCAGTCAGCCATGCGCTGATTTGAAACAGTGCTCTGGACAGAAATACTTTTTAAAATTGAGTCTTATGAAAACTGTATTTGATACAAATTTTACTTACTCTTTATTGGGAGCACTAGTGGGGGAATTTAGTTTTTGTGGTGCATCAGCTTAACGACACAACATGACACAACATGTAGTAGCGATTCTACATGTGAGGCTACATTTGTTTGTGTTCAGTTTGTGCACTCGAGACTACCGAATAGCAGATATTTACCCATTTGTACGTGGCTATTTATGCCTCTTTGGAACTGTATGGCTATTACTTCTCTTTGGAAGGTAAAAGGAACCCGTCGCTGCTTTTTAGGGATAAGTGTACTGAATTATATGAGCCTTTCATGGAGGCGGTTCTCAACTGGTTCAGTATAATTTTGATGATTAGTACCTGCAAACCGAGACAGAGAGGAAGGAGATAGAAGAAAATATCATGTGTATGCGTTTTATACCTGTAAACTTACCCGCCTAACTAGTTTGGTTTGACTGAAGCATACGTATGTAAAATAATTACACACTATGCTTTTTTGTGTTTATCGACAGGCTAATCAAAGACATTATTGTGGTGCAAAAAAGGGTAAAAGATGTGTGCTATGCTCCTATGCATGCATTTTCTATTTAGCCAGTGGTGCCATATGGCCAGTATGCCTATAGAAGTAAACAATCTAATCACATTATACAATCACGCAATCTACCATCACTAGTTAAAATCAATTATTCCTCCTGCCCTCCCAATTGCAGGAGTGTAACTATTTGTACACTTTTACACCAAATATCCTAATTGTGGTATAACTCAGTATTTATGGTACAGCCTACTTTACTATACATGAAAAAAAAAGAATGACAACCAACAAATCTCCAGAAAACAGTCAGGTTGTAATTTATTCAATACCCACTTATTTAATATGCTGCTCCGAAGGCAGATGATTTTTATATGTAGGCTGTCAATTAGCTCTTTCTATCTGATGAGGACTGCCGAAGACATGAAATCAATTTGCTTCCATTATAATTGGTCTATATAAATTCTCCCCTTGCATTCAATTACATTTAATATGCATACTGTTGTTAATTAAAGATATTTCATATTTTATCCAATCCTTTTAGTATTCCATACATTTCCTCGTCTAACATGCTTGAAGGATGAAAAAACACCTCGCTTTGCTCTTTAACAAGATCACACTTCTGTTCATTACATTACAAATTTTTTTTTGATATTTGACCAGTGTTTGGTCCCAATGCTTATCCTGTGTTGTTGTTTTTTTTACGCATGACCCTAGTTATTTTATTTCTATGAATCAAAATGCATATTATACATGCTCTCTATATGCTCCCGACAATATAAGATACTGTCATTGTTACAGTTTAAATGTTGTTATTGTTATAAAACCCAGGCAGTGAACACAGTCACAAAGTAGCTACAACCACTGTTGTGACATTATGAAAGGGCCTTCTGCACATTGTTTTCCTGGCAGTGAGCACCAGGAAAACAAGCAAAATGCAGTCTATATATTTTTGTCTGCGATACACATTACGTACAGTAAACTACTCGAACATCAATTGGGAGTTGGAACTGAAGAGTCAAACCTCTTGAAGACAGAGGTTTTCCTCTGACAGCAGCATGTTTATACATAAGCCTACCTCATTCGAGCCAGAAGGGAAAGCTTGTATAACTAATTTTCATGTGCATATTTATTTCATGAAAGAAAGTAGTATATTGGGTTTTCTATATCTCATTTACACATAAATACACCGTATTTAAGCATATTTTCCAAGTTAACTGAAAAACAGGGACTGGGCTTGTACAGACTAGGTGTACTATGCAATTGTGTACAAATCTATGCTGCATACACACACACACACACAAACACTGCACCACAGGTGTTCAAGGTGACACCGTTGATAACTGCTCTTAAATATTCATGTCACACACACATAGAATAAATAATAATAAGCCTCTTATTTTATTTTGTGAATTTTAAATGAGGACATTTGAACCTTGGAGACTCATGCAACGTGATGCAATATAGTTCGGCAAATTACGGCGATGATTACCGTACAAAAGCACAGCAATGCGTGTTCAAGAATGTTGCCCCATTTCTATCATCGCTCTAAAGAATCAATCTGTTTTTCCTCTCTGTTTGGGATTGCGTTCCGTCGCTGCAGTTCCAGTGGCGACACACATTTTCACCTCATGCATATTTCAGACGCGGCCCGTTGTGAACAACACAGATAGTGGGAAAAGTAACAGCTTTTTCGCCATAGTTTCCATTTCACTCTAAGTCATTATTTATGGGGACCCCTTCCAAAACTATGTAATGCATGAAGCCATTTGCCTCAATGATGATGGAGAGCTCGCTGTAAACTAACTGTCGGCAATAACAGAGAGAGAGAGAGAGAGAGAGAGAGAGAGAGAGAGAGAGACGGAAGAAGCAATATTACCGTGTGAATAGCTTTAATGTTGTATCTCCTGTAACTAATTTCTCTGTTTTCTTTATGATAATTGGACTACGCTGAATGGGGCTGATTCTTGCGCTTGCTGAATGAAAGAGAACACAGTGAGAACAAGATAAGGGGGGTGTAGATGAGAAAGAAAAAGGGGGATGACATAAAAAGAGGAGAAGGGAGGGGGTGTAAGACATCTCTGTTTTGCACCTTAAAATATATTTTTCCTGATGTGTCGCGTTAGCACAAAATAGCTAATTATCGAAAATAAAGTATTAATAGAATAACAAATCTCTGCATATGATGCAATCCGAGAGTGAGAAATTATAAAGGTGTTGATTACCATCCTATTAAAAGGATCAACCCTACACACTTTTCTCAAGTTGGGTGGTATGCATACCCCTAGGGGTACTTGAAGATACTACAAGGGGATAGGTGAGAAAAATTGGAACTCTAATTTTTTTACAATAATGTGAAAACAGTGATCCCACCCCCAAAAAAAAATTCTGTAATGAAGAATAAAATAACTTTAGAAATGCTAATTCGCACTCAGTCGCTACCTTCACACAATACCTTTACATATAGTGTGAAGGTACTATACCTATTGGGTGTATGTTGACGTGTTGCTGTCGGGCTGTTGATATCTGTGTCGTCTTTGCGGTGCACGCCCCACAGAGCTCTAGTCTAGTGCAGGGGAGTATGAAATCTGCTGTTAGGGGGATGCCAAGTCTCTTTAATTATGCTGTGATGTTAAATTGGGTATGGAGGAATAGAGCAGGCTGCATGCTGTATTGTTGGCCTCGAGCCCAAGGCCCAGCCCAACCGCAAAGCCACACAGTCTATCCGACTAGCGCTACCGGGCTAGATTGGCTTGGCTGTGTCTCCCTTAAGAGCCTTGTTTACAACGGCAACAGCTAAACCCTACAGTCTACATGAAAAATATTTTAGGTCCTTTGTGAGACGCTACGGGCAGGGCACGAGCGCTTGAGAAAAACGTCGATTTTTTTCTTAACCTCAGAGTGCAGAGGGCTGGCACTCCTCTCCACTTCTCCCCTCGGCCTCCAACCCCCTGCACATTCATGAACGGTTGCATTTCAAACATATACAGTGAAATGGGGAGACTTGGGTACTGGGGAGAACTATAACTCAATTGAGGAGGGTTTTTAATATACAGTTTATTTTCCTATGTACGCCCTCACACACTTGCGAGCGCGTGTGTCCCTGGAAAAGTAAATCGACATTGGTGAGCAGGGCCAGGCCGAACCAGATGGCATATAGGAAGTGTATGGGCTCAGAGCAAACAGAGGTGTCACCTTGATGTGACAATGACCAAGAGAGGCACGCTAACCTCCCTCCATCAGGTTAATTAGGGGAGTCTGAAGGATAAAGTGTGTGCGTATGTGTGTTGGTGGGGGGTGGGCCGCTGTCTTCCTGGTTAATTATTAGGAACAAGAAGAGAATTAGTATCTTCCCAGTATATCCTCGTCTTATTAGCTGTCATGTAAAAATGCTATATTAATAACATAAAAATCAAGTGGGATCGCGAATGTTTGTTTTGGCAGTTTACATATCCTGTTGCATCCCATTAGAGCATTACATTAAAAATTTATTTAGGTTATAATTTGATTTATTTAACATGGTCTTTTTTTTTTGTGGGTAGAGGAAGTCTTGTAACTGTAGGGTCTAATTCCAGACTGTCAATCTAAAGTTGTAGTTAACTAACAGCGTAATATATTGTTAGCGTTCTAAAAAATAAAGGTAAGGAACAAATTATATATTGAAAATGCAATCTATGTATATATGGGTTAAAAGGTACGGTGGCCGAGAGAGGGCATAACCCTTCCAAATTAAGACACACGCAAATGTTGACAACACTTGTTTGCAAGCTTTTCTATATTTGCAAGACGTTTCTTGATGCAACTACGTGTTGTCAAATTGATGCATGTGTTTTCTGTAAAGTGTTGTCAGAATTTGCGTGTGGCCTCCTTCGGCCACCGTAAAGAGGTTGAGTGCTCACTGTTTTACAAATGAATGCTTTCAGTCATCCCCTCAACCTCGTGAATTTGGTTCACTAGTTAGCAATTCTTTAAACGTACACTCATCGATTACGTTATAGCACCCCCAGAAACCCCAAATTTCCTCCCCATCTCACCGTTTATGATTTGGAACAAACATATGACAACAAACATATGTTTTTGCAACGCTGTTTTCAACCACAAGTGTAATTCCAGACTGAGGTCTTTATCTCATCCATCTATAACATCTCAAATACAGAGAGACAGAGAGGCTTATTGCAATGATGAGAAGTAATGAGCTGCAATTGGCTGTTTCACGACAACATAAATCACTCAGAGGCCTGCCACGGACATGTTCAGTCATTAATAAACGCTGTGGCTGTCAACATCTTTCTTTCGTGTTGCGTCTTATTTCCCGTCCTGACATTTTTCTGCATTCCCTTTCTCTCTTTGTCGCCTCCGCAACTCATGTTGAGTCAATAGGCTTGTGAATAAAGAAATCTCTAATTTGCTAAAAACGGTTTAATTTCCTCATTGTAAAATCGGCGGGAGAAATTTCACACACATCCGGTGTCGTCTTGCTCTCCGTGTGTCGCTGTCTTCGCCTCCGCCTCGTTCTCTCGTGGTCTTCAGGTGTGTCCCGGGGGAAATTTATTAGGAATGAGACATCATTAAGCACCTTTACTCTCCGGTGCTGCCTGAGTTTAATGTGTATTAATTTCACGCCAAAGGAAGGGCATCGAAGTAACAGATGAGTAGAGGAGAGACCATAGAGAACAGACGTGGACGTGTTTGTAAAATGTGTGTGTGTGTGTGTGTGTGTGTGTGTGTGTGTGCAAATACTGTAATTTGTCCCTGTCATTAAAACCTTTAAACCTCCTGCCGGTCAAAATGACCCATTCCTAACGCCTACCCAACTGTATAAGTTGCTGCTCACAAACAAAAACCTGTATTATCATTATCTACCCTGCTGCCTGTGTCACTGTTAATAGGGGGAGGGGTTGCCATGTTGTCTTAGAGGTCTTCTCCCAGTTATTAAGTGTATGGGCTGTCATGTTGCTTTATGTTGTAAAGCATCAGACTGCAGGCGTGTTTACATTACCACGGAAACACTCTTTCTGTTTCTATGTCTATTAAAAATCCCACTCAAAGATATATGGCACTCATGGGCCGTTGTGGCCAATGCTGATGTACTCAGTATTCGTGCGTGTGTGTCTGTGTGTCAGGACATCGGAGACAGCAGTAAACACCTCAGCATCTCCAATTAGACAGCAGCTGTCAATAACTCATCACTTCTTTCATTAGGCACATTGGTAGAAGGTAAATTCACTGTGTGTGTGTGTGTGTGTGTCCTGTTAATTTTTTGGCTTGTCCAGGGACTTTGTCATAACAACATCCAGCTTTATGTCTTTCGTACCCTCTCTCTCTAGCTCTCTCTCTCTCTCTCACTCCCTCTCTCTCCCTCTCTCTCTTTGTGGTCTTTTGAAAACCATCCAAGTCGTTTTAGACGGACAGCATCTTCAGCTATGTGCGTGTGTGTGTGTGTGTGTGTGTGTGTGTGTGTGTGTGTTTGCTAATGTGGTAGTTAAACCCGCAGATGTGAAAATGTAAAAGGAAGTCCGCTCCACCAGGTGTTTGAGTACATGTGTGTGCGTGTGCCATCTGTGCGGTGGCTAGCAGTGTGCGCTGACAGGTAAAAGCAAAGGTGATGGATAATATGTAGGAGAGGGGCACGATGGCGAGATGAGGAGCTGAAGAGGAAGAGAGAGAGAGAGAGAGAGAGCATTAAGAGACCATCGGTAAACAAGGCAACTCCACCGAGAGACAGATGGAGTGAAAGATTGAGAAATAGCGGGGGTGGAGGCGAGAGAGAGAGACAGGTATAGAGACATAATGGAGAGATACTGAAGCACCCGGAGCCTCAAGGAGAGGTGGAAATGAAGAGAAATAGAGAGAGTGAATGTAGACCGATGGGAAGAGAAAGACATCCAACAGTATTGAATCATTAAGGCATCCATCTTGAATATTAACATGAGAAAATTGCAAACAAATTGAAGATGGAAAAGGACACAAAAATGACAAGCTAAAATTCTGTACAATGCAAACCTAAATTGAGCATGCTGCTATCGATAATTTCTACCCAATTTCTACCTTGTTGCAACTACATTATCCACCATGCAGCACGGTTGTTGCATATTGGCAATATTGCAGGCATGGATTCCACTTACTGACTGTTAGCGTCTCATTAGCAAACATGCTTATTGAGACTAATCGAACGTTTATAATTTCTCTGAGGTTGTGTCATTCAACGGTGATTAACTTTTATACCAAACATTAGTTATACATAGGCCTAGACCTTTATGAATTTCAGAATTTTTGCTAGGCGCCTTCGGAGATTAAAATGCCAAGAGGTTTGTTTTAAATGAAAACAGTTCTCTCAGTAGATCTGCAAAGTCGTGTCATCACTGCTCGCATCGGGTTAGTTATGTGCAAATAAATTGAGCTTTTGACATACATTTTGAATATATCGCGATCTTTGTTTGCAAATGTGATGTTTGTTAACCACTGAAAGTTAAAACTGCTGAGTGATTAGAGTGACCTGTGACGTCTTTTATATACGCTGGAGTGAAAGGTTGCATGTAGCAAAATGCTAACTTTGACTATCTAACGGTCTCGTAATTGACAATATTATCCAGTGGGAATATTGCAGCACAAGTTAATCACAGACCGTGGTAGGTGAATATTGAAAAAGCCATTAATTTTCCTCATATGGAAAATTGGTTTGACCTAGAAGTCCTTATTTGTGCAGGGTCTATTACAGTACACTGTATTGTCAACTGTATGTAAACTCAATATAAGCACTCAAAAGGTGTGCATCATTATTTTGTCAAATAGAGGAGCTAATATCATCCCACCCTGAGTTGCTGTTTAAGTGTTAAGTAATCCTTAAGCCTGTTGACATACTTTGAGTTGATAGTATAATTTCTAAAATGCGTGTTACATGGGGCCATCAACAGTTTCCCCTCCTTCCTAAAAAGTTGATTTTTTTTTTTTTTTACAGCTACAAGGTTTTTTGTGAGACAGCAGCAGTATGTAGATGTCAAGAGGGACCATTCCAGATGGATGGGCACCACAGTCGCTGTTGGCAACTCAGGGACTGTAATATCGCAACACACACACAATTTAAAAAAAAAAGGATATCAAGCTCTGTTATAAAATCAGAGCTAAAGAATAAAAAGGAGAAAATAACAATACGCTTCAGGCTTCAGGTGTCACAAAAATTGAAAAAGAAAGCCCCAGGTGTCATACATCTTTGTTTTAAAAACTTCCGCAGCTGAAAAATAAGCTTAATGAATGTTCCAGAACATAATAAAACACAAACAAAAGGCTGGGGAGAGTAAGTTTAATTGACTGCTCTGCTTCCAGTGCTATTAAACTCAATAGTCCTCCTGTGTGTTGATTCATTTCCTGTGTAGGGCTGGGGGAAGAGATGTTGTAGCCCCCTTTTTCCTACAGCATTCTTACTGTATATATGTGTGTCTATATACAGTATAGCTTGTACCTGTATATACAATATGTTTGTGTGTGTGTGCAGTGATATACATATGTCAAATCTATTTCCCTTATTATTTCTCCACTAAGTTGCTTAAGAAATAAAGACAAAATCAGTTTAAAAACATACACACAAACACACACTGTCTTTCTCTCTCTCTCTTTCTATCCAATTAGACTGCAGAGACCTTTGTGAAGTTTATACACCAACGATGGGTCGCCTGAAGACATATTTAATCCCATTGTCAGATAATTTTTTCCCCCTTTCTTCGACGTTTCTTCTGATCAGGCCACACAAGCGCAGCATTTATCTTTTAGCTGTTACTTGTCAGATTGGGGGATTTACTGGGAGGAAATTGACAAGCTTAGCGGGTGGTTTTGGATTGTAGTTAAACTTCTCGATGTTTGACATTTTAGCTCATTTTATGTTTTGAGTTTCAAATTGGCTTTTGTGGTATGGCAAGAAAATAATCTTACAATTGAAAGGGAAAAAACTTAATGATTAAATACTATGAATTGAAAGCAAGATCCCTGCAAAAAGTAAAGCATTTGGGCAATTCAAAGTAAAAAAAATTCCTATAATAAGCTTGAGAATCTTGAAAAGACTAGCTATATACAAGAGAATGATGAATAGACACGGTTTGCAGTGGAATAATCGCTTTCATGTCTTCTAGGGGGCTGCAAACGGACACACTTTCTTCTTCGTATTTTGTGTGCTTTCAAATCTCCTCTTCCACACAATGTCAGTATTGCCCTTTTCCCATACCCCAAGATCAGATGCCAGCTAATGCACCACATCAATAATTCTGTACGGTTTCTGTGTGTAGAGGAAGGGAGGGGTGGGGGGCGCACAGGACTGAGAGGAAAGGACGAATGTGAGAAGTAACGAAAACAAGAGTGGAATGAGGCGGAGAGAGGTCAGCTAATACGCGGAGCGGTTAAAGAAAATCGCAAAATTTAATGAATAAGCAGAATAACATGGCATAAGAGCACAGGGAAAGGGGGGGTGGGATAGGGGAAGAGAGAGAATGACATCAGGGAATATTTTCCCCGTCTGCGTGGCAGGCTGTCGTGTTGTTAGATAGGATATGGGTGAAAATATATTTCCTCGTTTTTGTCTCTTCAGAATGGAAGGCTTCAACGCAGAACATCATATCCTTAGATATAACATAATGTAAGACACGATGTCGCATGATCAAAGAGAATTATTCAATGTGCAATAAAACAAAAAGGAATGCAATGTTACTCTAGTGTTTTATGGATTAATCAATGGTAGTTAGTAAGTCACTTATCACAGGAATTTGGAGAGTGTTTAACAATCTTTTGTCAAATGTGGTGATTGGAGACTTCTTGCGTTAAGAAACATTTCTTTCCATTTATAACTTCTCCGGGCAGAAGGTTGTTATGTACACAAATGCATGTGGGTATGTATATAATATCCCAACGTTGTAGTGTTTCCCATAATAAAACATTTGTATTTTAAGATTAAGGTAACTTAATCTTTCCATCAGCTTCGTACAGTAGATGCCTTAGAAGTGTATTTTTGAGAGACAATGGAAAGTCATTGGCGGTTGAAAAAGCATAATAGTTTCCGGTTCATTGAAAAGCGCAACCAAAGGATTATTTTCATCCTGAACACGAGTGGATTTTTATTGAGGTAAAGACGCTATACAGTAGAGTTGAAGGTTTAACAAAGCGTCTATATCGCTTTTGAGATGCATTATGAATCTGGCATAATTCTGTGCAACATTATCAACGTTTCCGTCATACCAGATGGTACACATCTCAGTGAGCTCATTTTGTCACATTGTGGATTTTACTTGTTCCACAATGTGCCTACAGTGCCTTGTTAATGCCTTTTGAGTTGCACCTGTCTGCCTCGAGCGTCGGCTATTCTTCCCTCTGTTCTGCATGACTGAAGTGATATTCTCAGCCATCAGGCGGGCTTCGTAAAGACAGCTCATTGATTTGAAGCCATTATGAACGGAAGCCAAACTGGTCGTTAGAGCAGGGAAACGGAAGCTAGCGCGAGCACTAATTTGGTGATTTTTCAAGAAAGTAGTCCGTCTGATTGTTTTTGTCTAAAGACGAACTTGATAAATTAAGAAATGGAAACGTGATACATTGCAATATGCGTTTTTGGGGGTTGTATTTGAAATGCAAGAATGTTTATTTTTTGTTGTTTAATTTGAAGTTAAGCATGTGTAGTGAGGTCTAGAGAGTTTTGGTGACTGGCTATCACATTAATTTAAATGATGATAGAACCTTTTTAATGATTCGATAGAAGCTCTTCAGCTTTTCTTTTCTGTAGATGGGACCTTGATTTAATAGAAAGGCACTTATTGTGAAGTGCCATTACAAAATCATCTAATATCTGTCACCCTGACAAGGAATCACTAACTGCTTTGCTGGATTTTCAATTTAGGTTTGAAGAGGAATGGTCAAATGGTATTTGCCCTTTTGGCTAAAAATGTTACTCCCAATCTACCTGAAAATGGAAAATCCAGTGGATCAGAACCCGTTGTTGTGAACCCAGGAATGATTGGAGGAAGTATGGGTGTACATTCATGCATTCACATTTGTTGTGTGCATGCTTTTTAGAGGCCAAGTTTGACTGTAATCTGCTCCCTCTGGCCAGTACACACTTCCCCTTTAAATTTGGCGTTTTTTACTTTTTTTTTTACTTCAGAAGGACAAAAGAGATGGACTTGGATGACAGATGACAAAGATGCATGTGGGTATGCACTATAATTATCCAACGTTGTAGTGTTTCCCATAATAACACATTACTACAGTAGCTGCATTAGAAGTGTATTTTTGAGAGACAATGGAAAGTCATTGGCGGTTGAAAAAGCATGATAGTTTCCGGTTAATTGAAAAGCGCAACCAAAGGACTGTCTTTTTTATAAATTTATAATAAATACATTATAATCATACTAATAAGAACAATCTCATGTTTTGTTGTCCTAATTATTCACACTAAATGTTTGTTTTTCTTTTGTTGCGTAATAAGACGCGGATCCAATACAAATATTTTTCTGGGATGGGTAAAAAATAGATTACATTTTTAAATCTATTTTTAAGATGCCAGCTGGTGGAGATGCTGGAAAATGAACAAGCAATTGGCTATAGCACACTTAGTTTCTTACCTCACCGGGATATTCACAACATGGGATGTACACAACCATCAATATGTCACAGCATCGGGGACTATACGTGTGGCTGGGCATTGCCCACCAGGCTCTGACTGATCATATCAGCATCCATCTGCTCTACTGATAGTATCCAGGGGGAAGATAGTTTTACTTTGGCTCAAGAGTGGTCAAACTGATTATTCGATATATATATTCCCAATATAAAACTATTCTCAATGCCCTTCTGTCACCGTGTTTTGCATCGCATTCTTTGGGAAAGTTGTGGTGCGTAAAAAATGCCGATTTGCCGATTACATATTTTCATTAACAAGCAGGTGTACAGGTGTACCTAATTAAATTGCATATTTGTGGGGTGCAGGTCAAAAGAGGAAGAGAACCTATTATGTACATTATTGTATTATTATGTACAGAATTACTACCTGTTGAATAGGATAGAGAGATGGACCCGCAGGAGTGAGAGAATGACACAGAGGTTCGGAGAGCCTCAGTATTTCCGCGTTTTTTGGCATATCAAAGCCCATCAACTGGCTGACGTCTTGTCTCCCGTTTCAAAAGGGATTGTCAAACGTGTGAGAGGGAGAGAGAGCATTTTAAAAGGCAAAGAAGAGTTAAATGCCATTTCCTTTTAAATTGTCATTTTTGCGAGGATACTTCAGAGCATCTTGAACGTTAAGTTGCTGTGAAGCTTTAAAATGATGAAATGCTGCCTCTCTCAGGCAGACGTACAGACGCCAACATACGCGCACGCGCGCACACACACACACACACACACACACACAGGGATAAAGAAATTCACTGCTGTCACTTCTTGACCGTTGGTCATTGATCAGAACTAGCTTCTTTTATATCCTGTGTGTGTGCGTGTTTGTGCACATGTGTGGGTGTGAATGCAGGCTCTGCTCCTTGCAATATGTATTCATATGTGTTGACACAGTTTTGTGTATAGCCTACTGTCGAAAGTACCACACTAGTGTTTCAATTTCATCACGTCACTACAGTGCATTGTTTAAACTATAGCCAAACTCAAACTGCTGAAACATTACAGATAATAATCCTCTGCTGCACAATAAACATTTGTTTTCCTGTTTCCAAATACTTCACTCTCTCTCTCTCTCTCTCTTTCCAATCTCATTCATTCAAATGTTTATTTTGTGGCAGAAGGGAGTCCCTATTGGGGCTTTTATTGTTGTTTTGCAAAGCTTCTAGTGTTTTAATCATTGTTGACCATAAACTGATTTCATTACTACCCCTATCAGCTTAGTTAATACAAAGACCGGCCATGGAAAGAATCTTCATCTAGACTCTAGATGAAGATTCTTTCCATGGCCGGAAAGAGTGCTCATTGTCAGAGTGCGCACAGGGAATATTCGCTCGTGCGCACGTCACAGAGCAGACGTTGAAAAGTGCAGTGAACA
>JAOEHI010000671.1:0-13497 GCA_025447815.1 Percopsis transmontana
TTTTAGCTGTGAGCTTCTGCCTTTGTCTTACTATTTTACTCAGATATTAAATAATATCTTAAATTCTAATTCCTTCATTATTGTATACAAAAAATACATGTTATAATGGGAAATGTGGTGTTTCCTCTGCAGAGAAGTGTCTTTCTTACAACCATCTGGCTTTTAAAGGGAATGGGAGATGACACTCTGATTGGTTTATTACATGTTACACCCATGAATGGTTAAGAGACTAAGTACAACCCTTTTAAACCATGCGACCAGCGCTGCGACAATTTTTTCTGCCGTCAACTTGGCAAAAGTGGAGTTGGACACGTCCTAAATGCACTTGTACCATGCGCTTTAGACCATGCACTTATATTGTTAAAATAGGGCCCTATATCTGCTCTCTCTCTTCCAACTCTCCCATTGTCCTCTTCTTCTATGTTTTTCTCCAACACATCCAGCCCTCTTGTTCCCCTTTCGTTCTCACTAATTCACGCTCCTCCTATTTAGACGATAGGAGCTAGTGCAAATATAGATGTTTGTTTCCACAACAACAGTGATTTCAGGCTGTCAGGTTATTGGACAAGTGACCTCCCAGGGGGGTTTAGCGGCTTCACGTGCAGCATGTGCGAGTTGTACTTACACAGACACACAAAGACAGCAATCACTGGCACACACACACACGCACGCACACACAGACACACACACACTTCTTTGCCTCTGTGAACCGCTTCACTGTAACGTGGGGTGATCTTTGGCCCTGGGGTGCCAGTGGTTGTGTTAAACAGCATCACGTCAGAAGGGAGTCTGCTCTCCCATTCACTGATACAACGTAGTCACGCGACACTGGTGCTGCAATAAAACAATTCCCTCGTGCCCTTACAGTACCAACTGTCTGTGTTCTATCCAGCAGGTTATTTATATAATAAGACCTCCTGCTATTCTTATTACATCACCAAAGATTCATATAAAAGCATGTTTGTGTCGTCATTAGGGTGAAAAGGTTTCAAAGATAAAGATGACATGGAACGGTTCAAATCAGACAAACAGTACAGTATACAGTATTATGCAATGCTTGTGTTAGTGAAGTTGAGATGTCATAGGTGGAGGTCTATTGTGCGTATTATTACATGCATATTATTACCAAATAATAATACCAAACGGTACGTAACAGCAAACCTTCCCCGGTCCCGGGGCGGGAGACCATGGTTGTAAGTGAAATATTCTGCTTGTCAGAGATCCAAATGGGATAAAATGCCTATTAAAATTGGCAAATATACTAACAACATACCGTGCCTGATTGTAAAAGGTGCTTATAGTGTGTGCACATGTGACCGTACCTCAATGGAAGACTCTTGTATTACTGTGGTGGTAGGCAGTGTGCACTGTAGGTGTGAATGATTATTTCACCCTATTTGCAACTATATCCCCAGGTCATTGTTGATAAAGGAGTGTGTTATGGCTGCGGGATGAGAGATGCAAAAATCCCTATTAGGAGGGCAGGAGAGAGGGGAGGGAGATAGAGAGAAAAGCAGAACCCCTAAAGACACAAAGATAATAGCAGTTAAAGGAGGATTTGCTCTATATGGAGAAGATTGTGGAACTAGGTGGGTTTATCTAACTGAAAAATAGATGAGTTGTCCAAAGGCCTTTTAGGGTCTGCCCACCTTGACAAGTACAGACCACACCAGTAAGAGCGATAGCACTGCAATCCATTATTCATGTCTGATCTTCTCACGACGGGCTTGCTGGCCACTGCTGGTTAGCCAGTGATAGTAAAATTACTTATTTAACCTTTGCCTTCTACACTGGGTTTATATTTTATGAGCAAATTAGCTTAGGACTTTTTTTGTACCTGTTAAAGAGACACTGTTAATTTGCTCTTTATAAACATAAACCTATATGGTTTTTACCTTGTTGTCAATCAAATTGTTAGCAGATGATTGGACCACCTTCAACTAATTAGCATAGCAATCATTTGATGTTCATTTTCAAACATGTTCTAGCAGACGATTGGACCACCTTCAACCAATCAGAACAAGACAGCATAACAGAACAGACAATTGTATACTGGCCTTTAATTGCTGTCGGCACCAACTGAACTGAACCCACCTGGAGGTTAGTGGTTCTCCCAGACTAATATACAAAGTGGAGCAAATCAGGTCTATGATTATAAAGTTCAAATTAACATAGGCCTTTTTACAGTGGCTGTAAAAGAGGTACTGTAACGAGAGAATAACCTCTGTGGTTCAACAGTGTACTCCAGGTTTCCCTCAACTATTTTCTCTCTAGTCCCAGATCACCCTTTAAACCACCTATGCCACAAACTAGCTAGATATATTCTCATCTCACACACTCATCTTACCTTATTATTAACTTATTATTTATTTTTATTAATGTAGGACACGGCAGAGTAACTGGTCCAAGCCAAACAGCATGTCCAACACAGCGCGTTGCTTTAAGTTATTCGCACACATTAAGGTGCAACCCATATTCAGTAGAAATAGGATCAGCCTGGCACCGTTAATAGTACTTATAAGTGGACACAGAAGAAAGAGGTATGTGTTGCTGAGATAGGAGTGATTAATGTGTCTGTCTGGCTTAGGAGGAAACGACTAGGTCAGTCTCCAGCCAGCGGATGAGATGTGGAGCATCCGCACAGAGAGGAGAAACAGGCAGACACTGTATACACACACACCCACGCACACACCGAGCTGGGAACCAGCCTTGGAGCAAACACAATAACGTGATCC
Organism: Percopsis transmontana; assembly: GCA_025447815.1. Taxonomy (NCBI): domain Eukaryota; kingdom Metazoa; phylum Chordata; class Actinopteri; order Percopsiformes; family Percopsidae; genus Percopsis; species Percopsis transmontana. The sequence continues at coordinate 2,736 of JAOEHI010000671.1, forward strand.
AACAGGTAGGCACATAAACTGTGTGAACATATATTCATTTTAACACTGTCACTTCTGTTTCTATTAGTTCATATCTTCAGTGTTCTTGAGGGCTGTGCTTGATGAAATACCCAATTTGTTTCAGAAAAGGAAATCCTATCTATCAATATGCTATTTCTTTACCAGGGGAATATGGTTAATGTATTGTAGCAAATAATAGACCACATCCAGTAAGCTCATGTGGATTGGGTGTAAATAATATCATCAGAAAGCTCGAGCACGTTTGCACGGTCTGACAGTATTGCCTACACACACAAAACATTATGTGTCACCATAAGAGAAACATTTACAAAAGCAATTACCTGGTAAAAACAATATGTTTTTCCTATATGTGACTTCAGCTGCCAAATTTCCAAATGGATGTGGAACAGTATACCAAGAGACTGTACCAGATTTTGTTTACATACTCTTAAGTGTTTAGGCAGCAACGGACTCAGAGAAACTGTGATAATGAACATCTTTTCCCCTTTGAATGAATCTAGTTCAGAGGATCCATGGTTTAATATCCTGCAAAGTTCCATTAACTAATTTCAACGCCTGCATTAATCAAGATTCGACCATAGCATGATGCCTGGGACAGCCAATTACAAGTCATTACTGTATGTCTTCACATTACATGTCTTAACATATTTCAGGTCTGTAAACATTTAAAACAGAGTGCTCCTCCCCCGGTGACACAGGAGGGTAGAAGGTAGAGAGGGAGTTGCCAAACCCCAATGGCGTGATGTCAGACATCACAAATCAGCCGTTAGCACTTGTAATAGCCTGTGTTTAACCTTTAGAGGGCAGTTGACATTCTTACAGAGCTTATTCACAGTGTAACAATTTAAAAGTATTTTAAAATTTTGAATCTTTCTTGTGAATGCTTCCGTTATGGAAGACATGGGTTGCTATTGCTAAGCAAGATTAGTCTACTTTATTCATGCTTTGAATTTTAACCATTCCCCATAGTGATGTAAGAGTCACTTTTTAAAGCTTTAACAGAGCAGAAAACCAGAAGGTACCCATGCCACAGTTTGCACTGTATCTCTGATGGTTAGTGCCGTTCATTTGGCAATTGGACATTTAGTGATTTCATGCGGTTTAACTTTGAAATATAAATGTTGACCAATTAGAGAGCTTTACACCAGTGGAATTGCCCGCGGCTGCAAAAATCCATCATTCAGTTTCGGTATGTCCTCCGATTAAATATGCTGTTCACTCTTTTTAGCTGTCCGTTCTTCTGCATGCAAAATCTTTCTAAAGCTTCCAAAGCTTTCTGCTCGCAGATAGTGTAATTACCAAAGAAAGTGGCTGAATTGACATTCACACCGCCTCTTGGTGAGGTCCCTCTAAGAGGCTTACAGCGTGACAAACCTGCTGTGTTAATAGGCTAATCCTTAAACTTCCCGCTGTCTTTACTCTCCCTATACTTTCTTGTGTTTGTTGTGAGTACAACCCTGTCGTCTTCTACTTTCTAAATGCTCTCCTGTGTTGCTTTTTTTCAATCCTGCACCCTGCCCTGTGTTCTGGTCTATTGTCTTCAGTTAATTAACATTGAACTAGCATATTTTCTTTTGTGAGATGCCTTCGCCTTTTCTTTTACGTGCTGTCTTGTTATGTGCGTCCCTCCCGTTCTATCTGGGTCTTCTTTGATTTCAGGCCTGTGGCAGCCGGGCGAGTCAATGCCTTAAATGTGTAATTAGAATTACTCCCAGGTATGGTATATTTGTTTTGCATTTGACAAATATGCTGGGATATTGCTCTCCCAACACATACAAATACTTTCTGTTCTGCACATCTGTGCGTCATTTAATTTCCCTTTCATTTTCCTCGGCCCCTTGGCAGTTTTCCACTTTGATCTCGCTAGAGATTTATCCACCGATTGGTATCCCAGGTGTATGTCTTTAAACGCATAATACTCTATATTCTAATTAAACTACTGTTTGAGGTAATGATTCAGCCCTCACCTCTGGCTAGCACCACTGGCCAACACCGCTGGCTAGCACCACTGGCTAGCCCTGCTGGTTAGCACCACTGGCTAGCCCTGCTGGTTAGCACAACTGCAAAAAGACAGCCAATTGTGTAAGCCTCTCCAGCCAGTACAATTTACCACAAGTCCTATGCAGTGCTTCCACGCTGGCAGCAGGTGTACACCGGGTACGGTAGGGCCTCAGACTAGACTGCAGGCAACTCGGAGGAGGTCTGGCCCCTAGATGTGAAGCATGCATCGGCCACTGGACATCCTGCTGTGGGTAAATAGACTCTAAGCCTTGTAAACGCCTTCGGAAAGGCAAAGGGTAGGGAGTAGACCTTACATAAATCTGCTGGGGAGCCCCAAGTCTGTCTGGTCATCAGCACTTCGCCGGCAGCATCTGAAGCCAAGCTGATGCCAAACGTCCTGCTCTGCATTCCTTTGGATCACACCAGCCGAGAGGGGGTTTGTGGCACCTGAGAAATAAAGGATCTCTTTACATATTGCCTAGGCTTGCACCTCTGGAGAGGTCAAGCCAGTGCTGCTGTCTTACCAGCGACTGAAACAACATGGGAGACAGCAATTTATGAGCGATAAGCCCACACCGACTGGCTAAGGACATGGGTGGTACGGGCTGTCACTATATCCCACCGGTCAGCTCCCAGCTAGTAGATGCAGCAAATGCAGCACCAGGAAGGTTGACGACATTAGGAAAACAGACGTAATCGATAGTGAACTAAAGAGACTTAACACTGACATCGCTGCCTGGCAGGAGACCGGGCTTCCCACAAAGAGAGAGACCAGAACTGTACCCTCTTCTGGAAGGTTAAGAAGCCAGAGGAACCATGGCAGCATGGTGCAGGCTTCAAAGTAATAAATCACCTGCTCTCCCCATTCAATGACCAGCCAAAGACACAGAGTGAATCCCCTTAGTTATCATGCCCAGTGCACACTGTAGCCATTTATTCTCCGAACCAAGGTTCAGATACATGAGGATTTGGATGCTATACCATCTGAAATTGTGTATTACTGGGCTATTTCAATGCTGGGGTGGGCTCTACACATACACATTCAGTGAACAATACACATTTCAGCCTGATTGTTGACTGCACCCTCAAAGTGATTGAGTGAGCCAGGCCTGTCCCCTGAACAGAAAGTTCTAGACATGAGCTTTAAATGATTACTAACTACTAACTATTACTAACTGTAACTATGTAATTGAAATGTTAAATATTTCAAAGAATGTATTCATTCATATACTGTACTACAATGTGTTCATATGTGCAGGATATGTCTGAATTCTGCTAATATAAACGTGTGGATGTGTGTGTGTGTGTGTGTGTGTGTGTTGCGTTGCGAACCTGCAGTACTACGTGTTTGTGCGACATCAGTAGTTTATGTATGTGTTGGTATGTGTGCGGTGCTGACCAAGAGTGTAATTAAAGCCTTGTAAATCCTGCTATTCTGAAGGATTATGAGAGCAAGTGTCAGAGGGTTGTTTCGGCTGGCAAATGACAACAGCATCTGCCGCGTGTTTTCAAAAGCCTCTTCAGAGAAGCTGAATCTTAAGTGGCTATCACACGCTGCCCTCAACCCGACGCAGTGTCATTAGCATAGCTTCTGATTCCACGCGGTGCACCAGAGCAGACTGTTGTCACCCTCTGAGAGGCTAACAGCAGACTGGTGGAGTGTGTGTTTTGCACATGCTGGTTAGGTAGCAGCAACAGTCAGGTTGGTTTGTGTGGTGGAATGCGTAACAGACATTTTCATAAAGAGTATTTATATACTAAACACACACGCACTCACACACACACGTGGATCTACACTGCAAAAATGCCACGTGTATAGTAGGGATGGGCATTTCAAGCAAAAATAATATTAGATAGCGTCTGAGAATTATTCGATAAGTATTAGAAAATCGCACCCCTCCCTTGCATGCACGCTCGCATGTAGGCTACATGTAAGCACGTAGGCTACACACACTTAAACAGAGAGAGGGGGAGAGAGACCATTCACGCTTTCAATCTGTATGATAACTGTCACATAGTGGCTTGCTTCACTCAAGCCATATAATGATGTTAGGATAACATGCTGAAACATATTACACATAACAGATAACACATAACATAAGACAAAACGACGGTCAGATAAACTATTCGATTTTTTATAATTTAATGACTACTCCAATATTTGAAAATCGTGACCCATCCCTAGTGTATAGTATGTGCACAAACACAAAACATGTAATAGGATAGGCTATGACACAAAAAAAGTCTAAAATACACGCTATAGACAACAATAATATGATCCATTTCAAGTTGTAATGCTTCAACCTTTTGATATACATGTCTATTATACAGTATGTCTACATAAACACCCCATTGCTGTATTAGTATATGGGTAATTCACTTACTGTACTATGCAGTGAGAGGAGCTGTATGTTCCATTTCACCTTTGAGTCTGTCAGTGCATTACATTACATTTAGTCCTCTATCATTGCATATTTGTGGATATTGAAAATTCACATAGCAGACGAAGCTAATTTAGCTACCCAGCCATTTGTGTTTCCCTGTGTGGTCCATATGACACCTAATCAATTTGTTATCAATTGGAACAGGAGCTGAGAACAGCGAATGTGGCTTTATATTGTGGCAGATAATAACAAGGGTCATTGACCCAGGATTTACTAATCCCTCTGTGGGTTGGTTAAATACTTTGCTATTCCATCAGGCCTATCAGTTGACCGGGTCTAGCGTGAGTATTCCGTCTACCACATAAAAGATGAAACAGTAAATACCTACACTTGTAATTTATTATCTTTGAACTGAAATGCAAAGAGCAATATCAAGTTATACCTGCAGTAATGTGCGATGGAAGTTTGCATTGTGGGTAAAAACATCCACATTGGGCCCCTGTGGGTGGACAGAGATTAGTTCTCATAAATAGACAAATAAATAAATAAGTCAATTCTGTTTCAGTTTAGTCTCATTACAACATACTCTGAACAACACTGATTTGCGTGAGTGCTTTCTATCTATCTATCTTCTCTCTATCTGAAGTTTAGTGAGCCCCTGTGATGAACTGGTGTCATCCAATGCAGTCTTATATTATAGCAGTAATATATTTAGTTATAATAGCTCTGCCAGCAACAGTACCAAGGCATCCAGACAGCAGAGACACTCTGGAGCGCTGTTTTGTACCTGCTTGCCAATACATGCATACAGGTTTGGTGTGTGTTGTTCATAATAACAATAAGAATAAACCACTCTCTGGATGCTATAAGACCTGGTACAGCACCCAATCCCATTTCATTTGATGAAACTATTGTATATTGTAGGCTATTGCTTCATAGGAAATTAAATATCCCTAATACACCTCGGCGGCTGAATTTGCCTTCTTTTTAATGCATTGTTTATTGTGGGTAAAACTTTTTCTCATGAAACCACTTCCAAATTCAAATAGAGAGAAGATAGAGATATATAAGATACCAGAATGCCCCTCCTGCAAACTCGGGCTCTCTCTCTCATCAGGCCCAAATCAAATGGCAATAACTGTAATACCCATGAGAAGCACATGATACAGCCATTCCATCCACCTCACTGTCATACCTTTCTGCCGACCTGCCGACTATGCATTCCTGATGAGCGTTTAGCATAACAAAGAACAACACAGCCCCAGGAGGTAATTATGGTGGTGCAGCGAATCTGTCTAGCTGCCTGTGTGTTGTTTTTTTTTATTGTCTTGCTCTTTATGTGATGCACTGTCCACCCCTCGGCCCTACTGCAATTGATTATATGGAAAGGAAATGCTACATGGCTATCATTGGATTTATGGAGGAAGACAGCAGGAACTCACTCGGAAAATATATATATCAAATAAAAAACATAGGCCCGACTGCTAGTTGTGTTTTTGCTGACTTATTTTTCATCACTGCTGCTGTTGGCCAACACAAAAAAAGCTCACAAAAGCTGTAAAGGAAGAAATAAACCATTTCCTTTCCTTGATGTCCTTATGTATAGCAGAATTTATACTATATTAGGATTTGAATAGGTTTTATGTGCCCATACGTAGATGAAAACCTCCACTACTCAAGAAAATGTTTTACTGAATGGAAAATGTACCAAAAACATATGTATTGATTATTCCTGTATTGACCAGTTGAATCAGTTGAAGCTGTTCTCCTCCTCTCCTATCTATGATATTTGGCCCTCTCTCCACATAGTTGCTCCTCTTTCTTCTCTCTGCACTCATCACTCTCTCTCTGTCCTGCCAACAGCTCTGGTGATTTAGCTTTATTACAGTGTGTGTCCACCAGGCCATACATACAAGGCCGCATAGTGTTACTTTCCCTTTTCTTTCTTTCTTTTTCCCTGTCCCTAATCTTTCATTAATATTCTAATGGAGTTGAATGGGAAGAGGGAGAAAAGTTCACCACAAGAAGACTAAATTAACAGGGAATAAATCCACTTGTCTCTTTCCCTCTCTCTCGCACTCCCCCTCCCCTGTCCCCGTCTCCCGCCAAGGAAATCCAATTAGGAAGCACTCAACATGGCTGACAAGAGCTGCTTTCTCCCGCCTCACCCCCTTCTTCCTCAGATGGCATGATAGACGGATGGAGGGAGGAATTAGAGAGTTAACTTTCTTCAACGCGTACCGTGACCACACACATTAATACACGCATTTCGCCATCTATGTGCACACACGGCCCACATAGTAAGGAAAATCAAAACCCACATGCACATGTACTTGTATCAGGCACTGCACATACTTTTGCAATGTAAATGTGGATGCATGGAGGATAGGAATTCTGGAGAGCAGGAAGGATGACTACATATCCCACACGCATACACACACACACACAAATTCACTGACACACTATAAGAAGTGGCAGACAAACCCACATAAAGATATACCTTGCAGTGACCATTTCAAGCTAATAGCACGGTGGAAAATCCATTTTTTACACACGACTGCTTCTCTTGCTCATTAAATACAATCCTCCAGCTATACAGTCCAACATCCGTCACCCCATTTGTAGCAATGAAAGACTTACAGTACAAACACACACACACACACACACACACAGATGGCCATAACACACACACACACACGCGCACACACACCTTATTTGTACCATTCATCAGACGGCTCACACTCATCTCACATTGATCTGTGGAGCGACTCGTGAGAAACTTAAATGGTCTTCTACCTCGCAACTCTTTCTTTCAGAGAAATCAATGATCTCTCATGCTGTACTGGGATGACACACTACACTGAGAAACTCATTAGAGACAAGGCTTGAATAAGGCATTAAGCTAAGTGAGCGTTTTTCTGAGCTGGTGAAGAGATCCTATTTACATGGGACTTGATATAGCACTCTCCACGTGCTTTAAACGGATGATGGGAATAATTTAAGTCATTTAAATAAGTATGGGTTCAATTCCTTGTGTTTCTCATTTGGGGAATGCGAAAACCTGAAGGTCTGGCCGCCCCATACGTTTTAGGAATTAGGAACTAGTAGCGTGGTTGGACTGTATCCTTGACTAATTTAATCTCTAGATTGTGTACTTTTTTATTTGTATTATTATTCAGAAGAATGTGGCTATATAGAGGGTCTAGTAAAGAAAACATTGAATTCTGTTTGTTAAAATAAAAAATAAAATCAGCTCTGGCAATGCACAGAGCCTTTGAACGTTAAACCGACGTGCCTTAACACACAACAGTGTGTAAATATGGCAAGAAAGGGAACACACTATTGAATAGTTTACATTGTGTGTTTCTGTGTGTGTGCTAAACGAGAAGCACTCGGGCTAGTCCTCAGGCTTATTTGTACAACGGCAAAGGCATAGTTGTGTATTAAAACAAGGAATTTACAGTAATCATCTTTAAGCTAATTAGGACTCGTTCTATGCTAAGTGCCATTACCCCACTTAGTTGTTGTTATCCTAACCTCTATAGGCTGATTGCTCTGTCTATTTCTTTCAGTAGGCTGGGGTTAATAGCATATGGGCTTGCTAATGTAATAAGACTAGCATCCACCAGTGACTCTGAGGGATTATCTGAGGTGCCAGCTGGTTGGATGTGTGTGTGTGTGTTGCATGCCGGTAGTAAAGGCTGTTGAAATTAGGCTGTTTAATTAGGAGGCAATTTGTTTAGGTGCCATGAGCGCTGATTCCCAAACACATAGCCCCTTCTCTTTATGTGTGAATGAACACACTTCTGTGGCAAGATGAGTGATGGAATTGTAATTGTTTTCGCTGTGTGCTGCAACAGTGACAGACACATCAATGAGTTAAATAGTCTGTCCTCTGTCTGGTGCCTCTCTGTATGCAGTGATCAAAGAGCGTAGGACGACTTGAAAAATAAAGTATAACTGGTATTGTACGCACCTGAATCTCCATTCATGACAGAGATTTCAAAATAGGTCCTGAATCTTGCAGTTTGGCACGGGTTGGCTATCAGTTTTGTCTTTTAAAATTTGGTGTATGTGTTTGTTAGAGAGTTAAAAAAGTCTCACTCTCTGGGAAGTTAACTAAAGACAAAGACATTTAAAGATTAACAAAGAATAAGGTGATATAAAAAAGGCAGGCAAGCTACAAAAAGAGGGTAAAATAAAAAAAGAGTCCAAAACCAAGAAAATGGAAATGTCAAGCAGAAAATTATAGAAGGAAATTAAGCGAACAAAGGGGAAAATAAATTAAATGACAATTAAAATAATTGGATTTGTGAAATAAAAGAAGACTAAACAGAAGAGACAGAAAAAGACAGAGAGAGAGAGAGAGAGAGAGAGAGAGAGAGAGAGAGAGAGAGAGAGAGAGAGAGAGAGAGAGAGAGGAGGAGCCACTATGAGAAAGACTTTTCACGTTTAGGTGACTGGAGGAGTGCGGTGCTAACCTTCATCGCAGCAGGCAGAAAAATAACAGGCAGGGTGGTTCCACCGCAGACACATGAAACAAATTGAAATAGTTTCCTTCTTCATTTGGAAATATATCATTCTGACGCAAATCCAAACATAATCGTAAAGAGCACACTGTTGGTAACCACTCTACACCTCCATGCTCACAATCTGAATAATGGTCCTTAAAAGTAACACATGCACACAACATGCACACAACATGCACGCGCATTGCACGCAAACACACACAGCAAACACACTCCTTGCTGGGTCTGGGAGGTGTGAAATCCCTGGTCGTGGTGAGAATCGAATGTTCATTATTCATGATGAGAGCCGTCTCTCAACTCAAGACACACACACACACATGCAGGCACATACATTGTGGACCAAGATAAAGGTGATTTATAACAAGGCAGACCATTAATAATCGATGCAGCATTGTATTACCTATTCATCAATCACACAATATATGGTGCATGCTAACTCTGCTACCATACCAGATACTATCTTCATGCTGAATGCCTACTTCTCTGATAGGAGAATGGATATTATGTACCTCATACGTAGAAGATCCAACAGTTCAATTAGGCAAAGACTAGTCTAGCTGACTGCTGCAGTTTAGCATTTGCTTTATTTTGTCTTGCATTCTTAAAATCAATTTTTTTCTTTTCTATTCTGAAACATTTTCTATAGGCGTTGATTGCTGTCCTGCTTTTGGCTGATGTTGTAAGACATCAAATCATTCTAGATTCACTGGTGTGCAAAATCCTTGTGAGTGATTACGTGAAGTTCATTCATATATTCTCACTTAAGCACATTACAGTCTCAAAGGGCTGCACAGGTGCAACCCTCCCTATGCCTTATCCTCCAATCAGGCAAGGTAAGAAAACATTACAATTCTCAGAGGTCACATTACCATGATGTAATGGTTCTAACCTTCTATAGAACATGTAATTTCCGAGGCAATCGAGAATGGTTAATGGTATCAAAGATCAGGCTTCAGTCAAGTAATAATAACGCTGATGATGTTTCTGAGACAATAGGAATTCACTTTCATAAGCACAGTCACAGTAGAGTGGTAATTAAGTGGTTTGGGTGTTGTAAAAGTCAGTGAATGTAGTTAAGTGTGTAGTCCATAGTGTGGGGAAAGCAGTGGCAGCACAAAGCAGACACTAAGACCTTCCAGATGTTGGGGGTCGCTGTGACAGGTGGCGTTCTACAGATGTACAGCCACAGGCAATCAAAACCTGCTTCGGGTGCGATAAGCAGGTGGGTAGGTGGGTGGGATCCACTTCAACAGTCCATTTCTTTATGCACAGTAAGGTATATATATAAGGTATAAGAGCATTTCCAAGATGGAGGAAATTGTTGACTCTAGTCTAGTGGATAGTCAGGATAGTCTAGTGGTCTAGGTGTTGGACTCCCAGCCAGAAGGTCATGGGTTCAAGACCCGGAGGTGGCCCACCTGTAAGCATCCTTGAGCGAGATGCATAACCCCTATCTGCTCCATTTAATATCACCATGTAATTGTATGTCGCTTTGGATAAAAGCATCTGCTAAATGACCTATTCTAATGGAAAAGTACAGATAGTATACATTATAAAATATGCCTAATTGACTGAATATATGGCCAATATTGCCAATATTGACCAACCACAGCACTCCCTCTCATTGTCACGTTGGTGTATGTAAGCGGTGACCCAAACGCAGGACAGAGCACGGGAGGCAGGGTTTTACAGGGTACAGGGTTTTAATCAAAAGTAATCCACAAGGGGTAAACAGAAAAACAGAAAATGGCCAAACTAAAAATACAAGACCAAGGGTCAGGGAGCAAACCAAAACACAGGGGAAACCAAAACTTACGGACCGGAACG